>VZRZ01003586.1:3300777-3381362 GCA_013398175.1 Climacteris rufus
CCATGGAGAGGCTCGATCCGGGGGTGCTGCCGCCGTCCTGCTCACCCTGGTGCCGGAAAGGGGCTCGTTCAGTGCCCTCTGCACGGACAGCCCTCGCTGTGACAGTGCTCCGCTTGCCCTCAGGCAGCCTTGAGCCTCCTGTCCCTGTCTGGGACAAAGCTTCCTCGGGCCGCTCAGCCGCACTCTTACACCTGTAAATGTTTGTTTCTAAGATTTGTTTGTGTTGTTGTTGTTCCCCTCTTAGTTCTCAGGTCACCCAAGAGTTTCTCGTGAGCCCATGCTTGGCACGCCTTTCCTGCTTGGATTTTTTTTGACAGCCTGTGTTGTTATAGCAAATAACACACCTTAAACAAAAAAATATAGGCAATATTAACAGGAAGTACTTCAGATGTGCTATAGACAAAAGACAAGAAAACGGTTTGTCACTTTCCTTTATTGAGTCTCTTTCAGCAGCCATTAACTTTCCCACAGGATATTTGTTAGCATTCAGCAGCTCGGGTTGTTTTTTTAAAGCCCACCAGCGCATTATTTCCTCACTCCCTCCTTTACCAGTAGTGAAGGACTGGGTGGTGCTGTGCTCCCTTTGCCTTACCCTCACAGCTGCCCAGCCTTTTACACCAGCTCCATCGCAGCAGACACCAGAAGGATGTTCTGCCCACCATCTCTGCTGGCCAACACTCAAGGCTGTCCCATCCCACCATGCTTCCCCAGGAGGCACCGGAGTGGGTAAAATCTGCCAAGTTCAGCTCTGGGGAAGCTTCTGCCATTATTTAATACAAACCCCAGCCATCCCATCTCTTCTCTTGAGTAGGAACAAACCTTCCTGTGTTTTTCTGTGATTCCTTGTCTGTCTTTTTGGAGAGACATTCAGCAAGTCCACCCTGCAGCTCCTACAGAACATCACACGCTGTAGATATAGAAAAACACCTTCACTATTGGGTTCATTCCCTCACGATCCCATGGGGCCTACACAGTCCCTGTGGGACTGGCAAACTGGACGAGGACGTTGCTCCTACTTATTCCTCCGTCTCCAAACACCATTTTGGACATTCAGGAACAGTGCCATTGTTCCCTGGCTAACATAACACACCAACCCTTGAGATTTTCCATTTTTGCACCAGAATCATGTCCTTTGATGGCAGGCATTGCATTCTTTGTTATTCTCATGTAGCTTTTTTCTTTTCCTGCTCTTTTCAAATCCAGGTTAAAGGCCACCTCGGGGGATTACAGAGTTGATATTATGGGTTTCTTTGCTTTGCTTTTTTCTACTTTGTGTAGGAAATGGGGTTTTTTTTTAGTGTTGACCAGAGATGAATTTGCATACATTTTTCATCCAAAAATTAATCTTTTTCTTTCAACAACAATTAAAATAAATCTCAAAATCCCCTTTGAAGACCCCATGAATTAATATTTGGCGTCTGGTTTCTATTCTGTTGTCTTCAATGTTTATTCAACTTTTTCCTCATATTGTTTGAACTGATACCTCAATCCATCCTTTCCCACCCCTCCACCACTGTAGCTGGATGGAGTTTCACAAGCTTTTCCACAAAAGGCTTTCCTAAAACAAAAGTTTTTTACAAGTATGTGAACTGTGATTTGTCCTCTGAATAGGACTGATTTAAGATTTGTTTTCTAAACCCAAGGTCCAGTTTAGATGTAAAAGCACGATTGCACGTTGTAAGACACAGTCTGTTTTTCATTAGGCTATGGTTTTCTTATGTTTACTTAAGATATATATTAAGATACATACCTTGTATCAATTACACTTGCATTTGCAGCATGTGCATACTGAAATTTTTCTGATCCATATCAGTGATATAATGGAAATATTTATGTGAACCTCATGCAGGATATCATACTTTGTACTAAATATTTTTATTATGGAAACAACATTATCAATTAAGTGCAGTAATATATTGTAGGTCTAACATTCTATGATTTCAAAAACTATTTTCACCTTTGAATTTTCTTCATACTACAAAAAGATGTGAAGACACATTACACATATTGGAGGAGGGTAGTGATAGAAGTGCCCATATCAAGATGACTGGGAGCCTGGGTAGCCCTCACGTACATTGTAGCCTGGGGAGCTTTACAGGAGAGAGAGATGTCCTGACAAATTAGTGTGCAATGGAAAGACCTTCAATAGGCACCCAAGTCTCCAACAAAGTGCCCTTCCTGAGCCACGTTTCCCTACCTCAGTCTGCAAAGTGGGATAACAGTATTTTCTCACAGTACAGAGCTGCTCTCAGGAGAACTTCCAGGACTTGTGCTACTTCTGTCGAAATAAGCTTTAGTGTTTCCCCCCTAGCTAGGCACAACCGTTTGTGCAGCCAGGGTCTCCTTGGACCGCTCTTGTCAGGATGTGAGTCCAATTTCCTGCAGGTCAATCTAATCAGGACACTATTTTGCCCTTCAGCATCTTCACTAGCAGCATGTCCCTTGTTCTTCAACCTTAAAAAGGCAAACTCAACTCAACTTCCTACCTAAAAGCCCCTTCAGGCTCTGAAGCTGTCCTGACCCCCCCTTACAGTCTCTGGAAAACAGGGAACTCCATCTTTTTCTATTCTGTAAGTCTGTTTGTTTTAATCCTACTGTTAGTGAATGAACTGCTTTTTGATGGAAGAAAGCTAAGCAAGGTATATTACCTTATAAACTGGCTTCCTGGTGTTTTTTGTAAGGTTATGTGTGTCACTTTTCCTGCTTGGACCTTTTCACAGCCTGTGTTGTTCTAGGAAATAATACACCTTAAAAATATATATCCCATATTAATGTGAAATATTTCAGATATTTTCCTCTTTGTTACAAGACTATTTATCAGTATCTTCATTTAGAGTTCCTCATCTCTTCAATGCTTAGAAGTAGTTAGAATTAAAAGATAATACAATCACCACCAACAGCCATCACTTTGCTGCTGAGAACTTGAATGAAAACACCTAAAGCAGTGGCTCTGCTTTGCATCTATCCTGCAACACCCACAGCCTTTCAGTAACCTCAGGAAGAGAAAGCAAACCAGGCAATATTCCTGCTGACTGCGTATCCTGTGCAGGACCTGGCTGTGCCGGTGCTCGAGAGCGGTGAGGTTCAGCACAGAGTAGATTCATGGAGCAACACCCTGGAGCTGAGGACACACCATCCACACCGTGCATATTTTAGCTGATCATTTTTAGGGTGCCTCTAGCCCACTCCCAGGGATTGGGCACCCTTCACACGTTCCAGTTTAGCTGTTGAAAAAAAACCCAGTGTGTGCCTGCTTTAAGACTGCCTTGTAACACAAGCCAAAGCAGGAAGGCCAGGAGTTTCTCTTCAAAAGCACATTCCTGATCCATGGTTCAGGCTCCTGGATCCTATCATAGTTTCACTCCCAGTAATAATAATACAAAGATCGTGAGTCAGGCTGTCAAACTGCTCCTACTTCCCTCTTGAGACTAATTCCTCCAGAACTGAAGGTGTTTGCTCTCCAGAGGCACCCAGCAGCTGAAGTGATGCCAGGTTGTGCTATTGATCTTCAAAGGCTGATCCTTACTGAAGACCCTGGTGTCTGTCTGCATGTGATGTCCTTGGTATGATGGATGCAGCAGAAAACAGTATTTGCTTAGGATCCCTAAGAAAACACAGAAGGGGAATGAATGTCAAGGAACTGTCAGTAAAATGCATGAGTAGCTGCTTCAGTATGGAAGAGTGCAGGAGGAAAAGTAGGTGAGTTCAGCCTCCTCAGAGATATATTTCTATCATCTAAATCTCTGAGTGAAATGATCATTAAAGAGTAAGAAGACCAGCATTTTTTTAGTTTTCTGGAGAAAGAGTGGAAAATAGATGTGGGTGACTCTTGGGGTGGGGAAAATCACTCAATTCCACTCAGGTTGAAATTGGTAGCAGTGGTTTCCATCCATTTCAGCAACAGCATATCTGAATCCACACATATAAACAAGAAAACCAAAACTAATTCACATTTTTTAAATAATCTGTACAAACACATCAGTAGTATAAACGAAAATGCACAAAAGTGGCTTCAAAAACAGTTCAAAGTAAGCCATTAGAAAACTTCAAAACTTCAGAGGAAGAAAGCCAGAAGATTTGGGACACAGAATTGAAGAGAAAGAAACAACGAGCTCACTGAATAACTTTGTAAATGTCAGAGATGGATAGACCTTGACTTACTCCTGATGCAGTTTTGGTCAAGGAACCTGTTTCTGTGAGAAGTTAGGCCAGTGTTTTTGGATTGTGCAGAACTCCAATGAAAGTCAGGCATGACTTAGAAAATGCAATTATCCTGCATAGCTACCAAAATGAGCATTAGCTGAGAGGCAGGAGCATGGGGAACTTGGCAGGGCTAAGAAGTGGTTGTGGCAATGCAGACAAGGCCACTTGTGCCCAAGAAGGTATGGCTGTGTCCCTCAGTGCTGGCTTTGATTGCACTCCTCATGCCATCACATCATCAGAGGTTACCACCCCACTGCTGGGACAAGCTGTAGCAATGGAAAACACCAAAGGTCAAGTTGTGGTATTTTTTCTGAGGTGGTAGTAGGGAGCACAAGCCACAGTACCACATTCATGATCTCAAACATCAAAACACCATGAAACTGAGACACTGCAAGGTGATGAGAACTTTTCCCAAAGAGTGATGGGTACCCTCAGTGCCCACCAGGCAATGACATTTTAATTTAGTCAACCCTGCTAGGACTGGAGCCAGTGTCCTTGTGAATGCAGGGTGGAGATGGGGGCTGGATTGGATCCATGCTGCAGGGCACGGATCTTTCTCAGGGTCTTGCTGTTGCTGATGGCACAGTGAAACCAAGGCTGTGCTTATAAGATGCAGAAGTGATGACATTTTGGGGGTTTAATTAACTACCAGGAAAACTTGGGGGTAGTTCAGTATGATGACACAACATATAAGAGTACAGATTTTTGCTCACTAGTAGAAGTCCTTATCCTATCAGATGGATGTTTTCCTTAGACCTGTCTTTTAATACTTCCAAGTATATAAAAAAGTCTCCTCACAACAAAACTACTCACAAACCTTATCACTACTGATATAAACAGATTAAAAAAGAGCAATGCAGATGCAACAGATATTAGTCCAGTTCTGTAATGTGCAGGCAATCAGGAGGGCCAAGGAGATATCTCCTGATTGCACAAGTAAGCCCAACACCTTTTGTTCTAGTCAGTCATTTTAAACCCAGTGTCCCTGCTAGGATCTCTGGGGCCTAGAGAGCATGGAGGAGGTCCAGGGAAGCTTGGGAGCACTGGCCCTTGCCTTAGCACTGTCTGGGGCACGGATACATGGTTCCCTCTCTCCCTTCACATTCCCTCTCATATTCTTCACTCCTGGGAATAACAACAGATTTGACTCACCTGGGTCTGGCACAAGACCATTGTGATATTACCCTGTATTTAGTGCCCATGCTGGGAGCTTCAAATCTATTGCTTGATTGCTGAGCCTTGCCTCCCACAGTGGAAACCCAGGCTGTTTGAAACCTTCCTTTAAACATATGCTATATTGTTTCAGGTGTCCAAAGTTTTATTTTACTTCTCTAGTAAATATCTTCCAGCTTCTAAACGAGAAGTTTGGGAAAACTGCTCCCACAATGCAACTTAAAAATCACCCTGCAGAGACCTTATGCTCCTCAGCTTAAATCCAGCCTTCAGTGTGTCTTGAGTTATGAGGCTGTCCAGACCACTAATAGAGGAGCAGGGGAATTTACACCAAAAGGAATAAACAAGCCAACAATAAAAATAACCATTTATCTCTTCTTCCTCCCCAGTGTCTTACTCAAAAGGTCACTGTGTTCTTTCACGGAGGCAAAGCTCTGTAATGTGAGTTTAGGCACTTTAGGCTAAACCCCAGAGTTCTTACTCACTTTTCCCCAAGTAACTTTGGTGGATTTTTCATTTGAATTTTTTCCTTGGATAAGGTCTAAGAAATAACCAGGGTCTCCAGAAGGGAGCTGGTAGTCAGAGAAAAGCCCAGGTCAGTGGGGCACATGCTGAGGGGCTCCCCCAGTCAACCTGGGGGGACTCATGGCAAAGTTCTAGGAAAGAAAACAAGATCCCAGCATCACTTTTCTCCTGTTTTGCAGATGAGGTTTGCTTACAATAGCCTCAGTTCAGTGGACTGAACATACAAGTTGCATGAGGGTACATCTAGCTCTGTGCAGTCTTACACAAGTACTGAACAGACAGGTTCCCCCTGCACAGAAAGCAGCCTGCAGAGCCCAGGGGCCAGTTTAGAAAAGCAAACCCCTGCCCGTGTCATCATGGCACCTTGTTTTGCCAAGCAGAAGGTCTAATACCATCTAGAAACAACTATAACTGTTTAGGAAGAGCAGGACATACATTGCTCCCCAAAAGTTTCCTCTTGCAGAGCTTCCTGTAGAAACCAAACTGCCTTGTAAAGATGCCATTGCATGGGACAGCTACTGCCTTTGCTCTCATTTCAGTGCCTTCAGTGCCTTTGCTCTCATTTCAGATCTGGCCCCAAATCTCTCCCTAAGATTGTTCTGCAGAAAGGACAAAGCATTTTACATGGTTCAGTTTGGCTCAGAAGTTGTTTGGGATTGCCTGGAATTTTGCAAAATGCAGCTCCCGTAGCCCAGGGTCCCTGGCTGCAGTGACATTGTGCAGGCTTCCTGCTGCCTTCCCAGGTTCTCCTGCTAAAAAAAATAATACCCCATGCTTCCCTTTCACTTCCAAATCATACAGCAAGTTTTGTCAATGTCCACCATTGTTTAAAAGACCCTCTGGGCTCCTGCTGGGGACATTATTTCTCTCTATGTTTCATAGGCAGCAGGGGTTTCTTCCTGATTTTAAAGAGGGCTCCCATGGTTCATGAATAATCTGTGATGTTGCTAACACAAGCCTTATCCAGTTGTCTTGTAATACACACAAGAGTTCACATCTGAAAATGCAACTGGCAGTCTGAGAAATCTGTGGGTATTTTGGAAAGCTCTGAATCTGAGAGAGGAGAGCCGGCAGGTCACCCCAAGAAACCACTGGGCACACAGCAGTTCCAATAAGTTTATTGGAAAATAATGGCTTTCTGAAGGTTTGCCAAACATTTGCTCATCCTTAATCCTCAAAGGCCATATTTGATGTGTGGTAACTCAGGCCAGGGACATGCAGGCATCTCCTCATGGAGCACAGGCTGAGCTGTCTTGCATCTGGGCACCCTGAAGCAAGTCAGAGCAGAACAATCAACTCTCTGCAGAGGCATGTTTGTGTCACCATGGCATAGGAGACACACTTCATGTTTATCAGCTGTGTCTCTACCACATCTCACATCTCCCTTTTTCCTCTTTAAACACAGAAGAAGGGAAAGGAGATACCATTATTTAACTCCCTAACAGAATAGTTTGTATAAATAGTTTACAAAACAAGTGGGTGCAGATTATCAGGAAGATGGATACCAAAAAAAGGCCTTTCAAGTCCAATGGAGCAAGACATTCACCAGTAATGAACACACATACACACAAGCATACACCATGTGTGCACCTCAAACTGATTAACAAACCAAAAGATCAGTTATAAAATGGATAAATAAAAAGCTGGAGATTCACTGAATTAGAGTACAGTGTATGCATTAAAAATTACTCAATGTATTTATCAGTAACTATAAAGCACTATTTTTTTTTTTTGGCTGCAAAAAGCCTTAACAACATCTCTTTCTCTGCCACACTCTAATACATTGATCTGAAGGATTGGGGTAGGGCATGGGGCAAGAGTTTGAGGATTTTACTCCTCCTTTTGCCACTGATTGATTGTGTTAACAACCAAGGCAAGTCAGAATTCTGCTACATTTCACAGTTTCCCTTTTGTAAGTGGGATAATATTTCTTACAAGTTTTTGTAGCGCAGTTCGAGATCTTGAGGGGAAAGCAGATATTTAAATGCTCTATATTATTATTTTAGGCCCTGATTCAGGAAAACATGTAAGTATATGTTTAAATCCTACTGCTTTAATGGGTCGCAAGCACCTATTTTGGGCTAAGCTCATATTGATGTGGTCTTTCTGAAAAAGCTGCCCTAAAACTTCTAATTATCCCTATTAAAAATACAGCCAGTTGAAGCTCATTTAACAGATTATTTCTAAAATAGAGGGGGAAAATAGTGAATTAATGGCAGCTCAGCATATTGAGGCATTACCTTTCGTGCTTTATTCAGATGAAGGAGTACCCATGCCTTTTTGATTAGATGCATGCAGCAGGCTCTGGGTCCCCTTCAAAGCTCCTTGGGCCGTGTGGAGCCAGGAGCAGCTCCGCCTTGACACTGGGGAAAAAAATCATCAAACTCTTTTTCTCAGAGCCTGACTTCTTCCCCCAGCTCCCCCCTCTCATATTTGTATATATTTCGAGGGCAGAGTCAGGCTTAGTTTGTTCATAAACTGCAGTTCCTGGGCGGACCCCACGCACAGCTGGGCTGGAGCGGCTGGATCCGCCTTCCCGGCGAGGCTGAGCCGGAGCCTCGCAAAGAGGGGCTCGGGGCTTGACAGCACAAACGCCGGAGAGTGGCTCCAGCGAGGGAAGATGAGCTGGACAACGCCGTGAAGCCGGGCTTCTGCTCGCCAGTGGCATCCAGAAATGGGTTACTGGAGGAGACCGGGTCTGCTCTCCTTACTGCTGCTCTCCTTCTGTGAGTAGAAAAATGTTTCTGGTTAGGCAGTGTTAAGCAACATACTCAGAGAGGTCGTTTATTTTTCCTTCCTCCAGCAAAACAGCTAATCTTTGATTTCTCCCCTGACAGCAATTAGCCAGAGGATTGGAAATAGCAGAGAGTTTAGTAGAATGCTCTGCTACGACTGCATCAGCTGTGTATTTCTCTTGTGGCGAAGGGCGAGCGATGGCTTGGTGGAAAGTGCTGCGTGCTCGCTTGGAGCAGCTCGCAGATGTCAGTGTTTACAGTGCAAAAATATATATAGGTCAGCATTACTTGTTGGGAGTTTTTATTTTATTGAGGGAGATTAAAAGCAACTGAAGTGCACCGCTGAACGATCTGGCTCCGACGGTGTCCAGATGTGGCGGAGTTTGCAGCTTAGAACTTTTATCAGCCCTGGTTTGTGCACAGAATTAATCGAGCTATTAAAGAAGGAAAGAAGTGGGGAGAGGGGGAGGAGAAGTGTCTCTGCAACAACATCTGGTTATTCGGTAAACCTTTCCAGCACTTACGTAAAGACTTCTTTGTAATAAGTGCCCTGTTTCAGTTTTGATAGCACTTCTTCAATACTGTAGATAAAACTCTCCAGCAGTACTTGAAAATGTGCCCATCCGTGGTTTAACTTTTCTTGTTTATATCCCCATGATTGTTTCATAACAGGGAATGGATTTGTATATAAGTGAGTGTTATATACACATCTCCTAAGTATGTGTGTGTGTCTTACTGTATATACAGTCTATGTATGTGTATACATGCATACATCCCTATAAAGCATATATTTATGTATTTGCATGGACACTGACACTTTTTAAAGTGAACTCTTACAAACACAGACCTGATGCCCTTGCTATAGAAATTTAAATGCAACTAAAATCACTTTTTGCTCAAAGCAATGAAGGAGGAGGACTATAAATCCAGTATTTTTGCATCCAAATGAAATAACTGGGGGCAGGAATCTGTATCTGCATTTACATGGGTCCCCCTATCTACAAGACTGGGGAATAAAAAAGTGATTGGTCAGTAATTTGTGTGTAGGCAAACACAACAATGGGTGCAACTCTTGAAGCAGAGAGAACCAGATGGAAAAATTTAGGACATAAAACCTGGTTGATTTTTCAAAATCTATAGTAGGGAGATCTGTAGTATTCATTTTTGTAGATAATACCCTAAAGTGTGGTTTGAAATGTAGGATGCTATATTGATAACATCCTGCTAACTTAATCACATTTGGAACAGGAATTACTACAAGGTATTATTTAAAGCACAGTGTTGGGTTGTTTTTGGTAAGAAAGAAGACCACTAATTATCCTTCAGAAATACCTAATTTTGGAGTTATTTAACTTATGGTTTCCTTTTTCTGAAAGGCAAGGTTTTAATCTGAAAGAAGCCAAACCAAAACGTATCATGATTACTGAGTTCATCTGAAAGGTTATGTGAGTGATATGGTGACAAAATTTGCCTCTGCACAGGGTAAATAAAATAATCCAAGGCTTACTTTCTGTGATTCAGCTCATCAGTGATAGATGTTTTCTGTGACTACATCCACTTCCCTTGCATTTATTGTTAAGATTGACCCTACAGACATTCTAAGAAAGTAAAAGTACCCAGAGAGCCCACTTTGCATTGGCATTAAAAGAGAAGAGAGCTAGTTCCCCAGATTGACAGAATATGCACATTCAGCTGTTCTTCAAGAAAAAAATTGTACCACTCATCCAGCCTCTCTTTAAGGAGTGACAGCACTGGCCTGGTGACAGCAGCAATGTCACTCCTCTTAGCACAGAGATTTAAGACTTGCCATAGAGAACATGGCCCAGACTGGGTCTCTGTTATCCCAGAATAACTCCAGCTTCTGTAGGGATTTTGCTGCTGTCCCTAAGAGTTTACCCCAGGGCAGCAGACCCCAGCCTGTGCCCCATGCTGCCTGTCTATGCCTTTAATCACCAACATGGTCGAATGGCCATCACACAGCACATCTGACCATTTCTGTTCATATGTAATGGTAAAACGGGCTATAGTCTGGCAGGCCACTGAAATTCAGCTACTGGATTTCCCTAATTCTCCCTGGCCAGCCCTAGCAAGGCTTCAAAATATCCACCTTTGAACTTCTTCCTGGTGGCAGTGGCTTCTGGAGGGCAGCACCTTCTCAGCAGAAGCTACAGAGAGGAGCTACAGGCAGGTGCTTGTAGTTGCAGCACTGCTAACACAAACCCTCACACAAGTGAGCAGAGAATCATTCCAGGGCAGAGAGCTTAAGTCCTAGACTTACCTGGCCTGGGACAAAAAATATACAAGGATCATGCAGAACTGGAAAACTGTTTTACAGGGTGGGCAGCTGAAGGCTTTCAGTGTCTCTGGTTTGGCCAGGAGAGAGCTGGGAGGTGAGCTGGCCATCTACACCCAGGTCCTGGGGAGTTGTTTTGTGCAGAGGGCTTCCTCTACTATGGAACAGAGATAAAACAACATGTACACACTGGAAGCTAAAATGGGGTGCATTTGTGTTAGGCACAATATAGTAAAGTTGTTCCAGCAGGTAATTACTCAAGCTTGGGATGTGTTGGACTTTTGTTGCTCCAGGCCTTCAAGAGTGCAAGACTATCTGCTTGAAACTCTATAACCCATACAGAAACCACAAACTTGGTATCAGGATTACTGTATTGTGCACAGGGAAACACACTGGTCTTGAAGTTAAGAATTAGGAGTTTTCCTGCCCTGTTTTCTACACATATTGGGAAAGTATCCATTGTGCTCCATCTGTCAGGAACAAGGCTTGTGTCTGGACAAGCAGGCATGGGGCTGAGCACAGTCTCATCTCACAGAGGGGACAGCAAAGCACCACAACCCTCTGACCTGTGGATTAAACCTCAAGAACGTGAGTTAAGTGTCACTGGTGTGAGGACAGCTCTCAGGGCATGAACAGCCCCAGGAGCACGGCAGTTTCTTTGTGCATCCAACCTTCAAAAGAGGATATGAAACTCCCAATCTGCCAGGGCACGTAGCACTTACCAAGGCAGAGCAAACTGTAGGGCTCTGGTGAGGCTCTGAAAAAAGAGAAAGAAGATTTTTGAAGTGAGATGAGGTTGCAGACCTGCTGCCTTCAGAGCTCCCAGTTCCTGGGGTTTGGGTCTGCTTCCCCATAACTCAATCTCCTGTTAAAATGCTGGTCTGCTAAAATATCCTGACATTTCTTGCCAGGTCTCTTGGGCTCCCTTTGCCATGGTTGATGGCTCTACAGGGAGGGCCTTTGAGGGGTTATCTCCTGGTAGATGGTGGCTTTCTGAAGCCACATTCTCTTTCCTGCTTGCACAAACTGTTCCCCCAGTGAGCCCCTTTGGCTAAATATATAGAGCATATAGAATTCATAAATCAGGACAGGGAGCTCCAGGGCTGTCAGAAAAGCATCTCTGGCTTTTGATGTGCTCAAGAAATCTCTGACCTATCCCAGGCTCCTCAGGCAGCTTGTTCAAGAAGTTGGCCTCTTGTTTCTGAGGTCACCAGAGCTAAAACCAGGGGCTGCAGTGCCACCAAAATGCCAGCCCACTCCTCAAGCAGGGGAGCTACTGGGATTGCATCCCAACACCAATGCACACACAATTCGGGAACACAGGGTCAGACCTGAGCTGGTGAGATGAGAAGGGAAGGAAAAAGACAAAGGAACAGCCACCCTCCATTTCACAAACATTTGCAGAAAGGAGCTTTGCAGGTCCAAGGATAGCAAACCTCTCCTCCCAGAATACACAGCATGTGGAGGTGGGCACTGCCCGCCCCACGACAGGGATGCAGGGTTGGTTATGACCATCCTTCTCAAGTAGCACCATGTTTTGCTGTAGTGGTAAGACAGCCAAAACACCAAGAAAGCAATTACCACCCTCAAAAAAACCCTAAGGGGCTACAAGAGCTTCACACTGGCTGGGTCTAGGTAGCTGGGTTGGGAGCAGGCACTGCATCCCGCTGCCTGAAGGAGAAACTTGTGCATCCTACCATGAGGCTCAATAAGAACAAAGCTGCAACAAATTCTCTAGTTAGGAAAGAAGAGAGGAGCATTCTGACAATGCAGAACTGAAGTCCTCTGCAGTGTTGCAAGTGCCACGAGGCTTAGCNCAGGAAAGAAGAGAGGAAAACACAAAAAGCACCCTGACAATGCAAAACTGAAGTCCTCTGCAGCGTTGCAAGTGCCACGAGGCTTAGCAAGGAAAGTGATGGATTATTTTGAATTCATCTTTACACTTCTCCAAATCTGATGCTACAGTTTCAACCCTTGGTGTAAATTAGATTAGCTGAAGGCTAAGAAGTCTGGCATTGTACAGCTATGTCAGATTTATGAAAACTAGCATTTCCTTTCCTCTTGCACCTCCAGGTTTGCTCAGACTTGAGACAGGCTGATCATCAGTAAAGCTGCTCCAATCTGTATTTTAGCAGGGGGCTTTGTGGAGGGAAGTACTTTTTAAAATATTCCATGCAACTTGAAATTAAAACACATAATTTTCTAACAAAAACCCCCAAACAACCAACACTTAAACTGTTTACTGTTGTTTTACTGTGTTATCACTATTTAATGATAGTCACAAAGACACACTTGTGCATTAGTAGTAAATAAATTCAGCCAGCTGCAATCATGATATTTGTTACTCCCATTAGAGACAGAGTTCTGGACAGATGCATCCCACATATTCAGTGAACATGCAGAAAGCAAACATTGGCATTAAAAACAGGTGACTGGGGGCTTTTATTCTGAGAAACAATTCAGCTCTTCTGCCTGTACTCCACAGCTTTATATTGCTCCGTGATTTGCTCTGTCGAGTTTATTTCCTCAGGACATTGTTTTCCTCTCCCCTTAGTGATAACTCTTTGCAATAACATTTGCTTTCAGCCAGGCTCCACAGTGTTGCAACTTGCCATAAACTAATGAACTCTCCCATAGATTGTCTTGTTTTCAAGGAAGCGCAACATCTGATCTTTTTATTAAAAAAACAGTCCCACCAAGGAGACAAAATCAGCAGCTCCCACACACTTTGCTCTTTTCACATCCCAAGTTTAGTGCTGTGTGCCAAGTGAAAGCCTTGCGCTGGAAGGGGCCTCCATGCAGAACGGAGATAACACCACTGATGGCTGCCTGCCCTATCAAACCTGGGGATTACAGCTACGTTATATCCATGCTGGACCCCAACTGCGGGATAACATTTCCTTAGGGATCTTCAGGAGGAAGTGAAGGGGTGGCTGAAAGTTGTCTTGGCCCAGCTTCCATGCACATCCCTGAATTTAGAGTCAGCTGTTGTGCTCCTGCCTCTGGAAAGGATCTGTAGCGTCCATGGGAGTCATATTTCTTCTTCATCAGTTGGTTCATCTCTTTGTTGCAGCCCGTGTAGGGTTGAAACTCTCCTGTCAGCTTCTGGTAACTGTCAAAATTTTAGGAGAAGTGGGAGAGCCTGCTTATCGTGCAGTCCCCTCTGCAGCCCATGCTCCCACCAATTATGTGGCTCCAGGACTTACCCTTTCATGGAGCTGTTCCACTGCAGTGTTTGCCTTCCCATTGATAAGCCAGGAACACGCCTGACAAATGGCAGCTGATTTATACTACAGCAAATGCATCCTGGCGTGTGGGTCATTGGCGTGTCCGGCTGTGACCACAGCCTGCAGGCTGTGCTGGACAGAGAGCTATGGCCCACGTGGACTCCAGCAGCCCAAGGATGTGCCTCAGCCAAGTGCTACCCTGGACTACACAGGGCTATTAGGATTCAAGATTAAAATGTTTTTTTTAGGGAACCTTTTCAGTATTTGCGCTGAGTGATTTGAAGCAAACAGCAGGAGAACACTGTAGTTCCAGCAATGGCAGCTGCTGAGTGCCACTTTGCAGAGTCCTGTGCTCCAGTTCCACCCATGCCTCTCCCAGAGTGGGCCACAGCTCTCAAAGTAGTTGAAGCAGCATCATACAGACACACTCTGCCTGTGGGAAGACCTCTCACCTTGCCACTCTGTGGATGGAGAGGTTCTCTTTAGCTCCATGTTGGTTACTTTCCACTGGACCCAAAACTCCAGCCTTTCTGGATGAGTAAGTGTCGAAAGAAAGCTGTCCTCAGCAGCTTCCACCCTGGCTCCAGAGTCAGTGCTAGTGAGGCCTGAAGATTGCCAAAGGAAATTCCAGCCTGCCTTCACTGAGCTTGCACAGAGCTGACATCCTGCCCTTGCAGCACACCAGGGTGAGTCCTCTGGCTGTGCCTTGGAGCTGGAGGGTCCAGGCCTGCAGGACCATCACACACACCCTAATGCATGCCCTGAATGCAAAAGCAGCACAGGTGGGCCATGACTACAAGTCCTTCTGGTGTATTTACAATGACCACTGGTACAGATACTTCTTTTAAAAGATCCTTTGCTGTTTCCAGGTGGATCATTTAGTAAGTGCCATCCATGCAGAATGAACGCCTTGGTCCCCAACAAGTGTTTGACTGAGCAGGTTGCCAGTCAATACAGCTGGAACGTGATGAGGAACATCTGTTTGATGTTGCTTGATAAAACTTCCTGCCTTGGAGACTCTAAACACCAGTATTCAGCATGGAAGAAACTGAATCAGCTGCTGTCTTGCTGCGTAAAGCATTTTTTCCATACTAGATCTATCCCAAAATTAGTCCAACCAGTCCATGATAGCAAACAAGACCCTTCTTCTTACGATGGGAAGTGACACACAGAGCCATAAGCTCAAGCAGTTGGATGAATCATCCTTCTTCAAATAGATCCATGGTACAAGCATCCACAGAAATAAGACCAATGGATCCCCTGGGATCTCAGTTCCTGCCATGTCTTTAATATGTCAAAGGCACTCAGTGGAAGAAAATGGCTGCAGACGTTCCCACCCGAGACAGAGGCTCTTTGCTTGGGGGTGACATCTCAGCACACATTTACTGTGGTTTTGTATGTGTGCCCTGTGCTCACCTCTTTGTAAAACAGCATCACAAGCGTCTGAGCCTTCCTTTCACCCTTGCCAGGGCTATCAGCTCCACAACAGGCTGCAGCTTGAGAGGCAGCTCTTGGGCAGAAGTACTGCTCAGCATATTCAGACTGTGGCACATCTCAGGAGGTGTCCAAAGGCAGGATGCTGAGTTGAAAAGGCAATGTGCTACTGCAAAATGATGAGCTCTCAGAGCAGGACACGGTGAATAGAGAACATTCCCCTCTTTGTCATTTATTCCATGCTGGAGGAGCAGCTTTGCACCTTGAACATCATTCTCTCCAGGAGCTGAGTCTCCCTGGAGCTGTGCTGCAGCTCTGCCCAGGGGCTGGGACTTGTGGGAACCTTCTCCTTCTCCTGCAACTGGGATCTCTTGAGAGGCATTGCAAAGATGTGCAAGCTTCCATGTGCAGAGAAAAAGCACTTCAGGCTATGCCAACAGGGCTCTTGGTTTGATTCCTGAAAAAAAATTGTTTCCAAAACCCTGTTCCCTCTGTCCTCCTACCATAGCTCTCTTCTGCTTTAAAGAAGTTGGAAAATATTCAATTTGAATTCAACCCTGTTGGGCTTTTTGGTAGGTTACAACATAAGCTCCTTAAAAGATATTTTTTAAGACATGAAGAGAGGCATGAAAGAGAAGAACACACCGTCTATTTATGAACTAAATGTGAGACACTTTAGAAGAAGGGAGAAAGTTTTTAGTGTCTGTAACCCAGACTAGCTTCAAGTTCCCTCTGACAGCACAAATTACTTAATTACTGTTAGATCTGGTCTAAATGAGGGCAAAACTAGACTCGACATAATAATTTTAGCAGACAAAAAGAACTGTCAGCGTTGGAACAAGTTGATGACAGCACAAGGATGGAGAATTCACAGAACATCTCTGCCCCAGCTGCTTGTGGCACAGTCCCTTGCAAGTCCTTTTTCTCCTTGGGAACCAAAGTAACACAGATGCAAAAAAAATACAAACTAGTCAATCATGAGAAGTCCAACCAGATATGAAGAGCAGCTCCAGTCTAATGTCTCTTTGTGGGCTCATCAAAGACCTTCTAGCAGATGGCAAACTGAACGTGTGCCAGGAATTTCAAACACTCCTCAGGAAGTTCATCTAAATCATCAGTAAATGTTTTGCACTTAAAACAGAGCAAACCCTGTTGCCCAAATGTGACCCAGATAATGTTTCTGACGTGTTTACCTATTTGGACAGTATCTTTAAATTTCAATTCCATCTATTCATGCAGATCCAGGATTCATGCAGAGCCTGAAAAATATACAGAAAACTGAATTCCAGGGCATAATATGATGATAATAGTAAAAGAAAAACCCTCACTGCTGCACAGTAGTTTTACTTGAATGGCAGTGGTTTAGACAAAGCAAAGCCTGCTACCAGCTTGCAGCTCATGTGCTTTTGCTGCTTGGTTCATTGTTGATCCTTTTCTGTGTGAAAGGGAAGGACTCATGACCGCTGCATGTTCCTAACAATGAGCTGCAGAAGCTGCGGTTAAGTGGGATATGGGGTAGACTGTTGATACCTCTGCAGAAACGAGAACAACAAAAATTATGGCAACAGCAGTGTGGAGTTGGTCGACCTTTGCCTTCTGCCGTTCAGTTCCCAGTCCTAAAAGTGCTCTAAAATCCTCAGCAATTTCTGCAGGAACTTGCAACAAGAGGAGCTCAAACCACCCGTGCGTGGCCAGGCTGTGACTCCTGCTCCCAGGCAGTGTGGGAGGTGGGAGAAGGGACTTATTTTTAAGACAAGAATTTAGTTAAAATTGGATTACTGAAAGTGCTCTTCAAAGGGCTGAAATCTCAGAGCCCTCTGAAAACTTGGCATGCAAATCTCCAATCATTAGAAGGCACTTTCCACAGGGGATGTGCCAGCTTAGCCCTCTGCAAACCCCACTGGCAGCCACGTGCCCCATGCTGTGATGTGCCAATGCTTTGCCTCACCCTGCCAGGCCCCAGATAAGCAGAGGTGCTGGCAGAGCTGCTAAGATTACTTATGAACTGCTGGAACTCAGCATTTCCCCACCTCCTCAGACCCTAAGTTGCTTTGCTTTCCATCTGACAAAGAGAAATGGCACGTTCCCCTCTCGTGCTGTCTGGCCTGGTGGGAGTTGCTGTGGCCATGGGGTTTTGCTGTGATGCTGGTGCAATATGCACTGTATCCATGGTTTTCCCTTGGACTGATCCCTGGCTGCAGGGGATTTTTTTGCCTCCCAGACCCTAACTTGCTGTTCAGGCTGTGCTGCTGGCTTGGCTTGCTCTCACAGGGCTTTTCTACCCAACACATGGGTAGAAAGGGCAGCAAAAGGTAGGAACAAGAAAGAAATGGGGACATAGGTGCAATGACAGGGACTTGTTGCCAGACCAGGTTGCACCTTCAGACACAGGATGGCTGCAAAACTTGGTTTGTGTCACAGCTCCTCACATCTGACTTTCATAGCCCAGTACTTCTCCAGTGGCTGCCAAACACCTAAGGGAATGAGTACAGGTATTACCAGGCAAACTCACAACTGCTTTTGTCTGCCAGGGAAGTTTTTGCCTGGTCTGGTAATGGCCATAATTACACAGCGACCCACAGCATCCAGCACACACTCAGCACATACAGAGGGGAAAAAACCACTGTAAAGCTGCTGTCCTGTGCAATGTGAGGGACTCCTGTGCTAAAATTCCATGTTAATCTTTGATTCTCCCTCAAGCCGTCTTCTCAATGAAGGATGCAGAGCATCCCTACTCATCTCCCAAAGGAATAAACTAGCCTCCAGAACAGGGGAAAACCCCCCAACTTCTGGATTCCCTCCTTGTTTTAGGACAGCTTTGCTCATCTAGCAAGTCAGCACAAGGCTAGGTACAATGGTGATACCCACATGGAGCTATGAACTTGCCCACCAGCATTGCCTTCAGGGCTGTCCCACCCTGCCCCTTCACACCACCATGTGTCCCTGCCTCATGGCTTGGTGCCACCTTCATGTTCAAATTGCAGCCCAGCAAGTGGTCAATGATGTTACATAATCCATGAGCTCAGCCAGGTCTAATACAGCATTTCAGCTTAACTGGACTTAGCTTCTTGCCCAGGTGAAGCAGGTGTTTGGCTACCTCAGGGACTTAGAGAAAAATAATGCAAATAATGTGCAACCAGGTAACCACCAGCTACCAACTTTACTGATATTTCATTGAAGTGTGTCAGTGAAATGGATCCAGAAATACACACAACATTTTCAGACATCGCTGAATGCTTCAAAGACACTGAGAAAAAAACAAATGAAATCATGCAAGGCCATGCTTTATCCATTTCACATTCCCCCATCCTCAGCTACACATCTCTGGGTGCAAATCTGTGTTAGTGGGAAGAAAGTGCTCCTGAAAGAGTTTGAGTTCAGAGTCTAATGGAGCTTTAGTTTTTGCCTCACCTAACACTTAACAGTCCTTTCAAAACTCAGCAAGGGCAGAACATCTTCCTTGTCATGTTGGGCTGGGTCCTACTGGGCTTCAGGACCTCAGGACTGCAGGGCTGGCTTGCCTTGTTTTTCAAACTTAAATGCCAAACTTTCTTTGGTGAGTAATTTTCACATTTGAAGGAATTCCCCAGCTAAAAGACAAAAAAGTAGGCAAGTGTAGCACATTTCAAGGAACAGCAGAAATCAACAAAGTTGCTTAAAAATATTTAAGTAAAATAAACTTCATCTTAATAATTTTTGCTCATAACACACTATCATGTTCTATGTACAATTTTTCCATAACTCTTTCATAATGGATTGCATGAGAGCTTGGATGCAAATTAGCCACAAGGAGATGGGGAAGATCCTCCAGGAATTGCTCTGCATGTGGAAATGAATTTCAGTTCAGCCACTTCAGAGCAATTTTTTTGTTTACTTTCCACTGACATGAAATCAACCACGATTGCATCGCATGCGGGATTGGTTAGCCAGTTACATAATGCTTAATAAATCCAAGAGAAATAATATAAAACACATCAGCCAGTCTGGGAAGAGCAACAGTATCTCAGTTAGTGTCAGTAACCAGCCCAAGCCAGGCATCAGTGAAGCATCTGACCCAGTGCTGAGGGGATGCAGGGCTGTGCTGTTGCATGATAAATGTGATTGGGAAAAATGCTTGTGGCATGTGTGGAGGCCTTGAAGACAGACGGATTGTGTGTGATGGAGAGGGTCTATAAAGCAGAGCTCACATCCCCATGGGGAGGGCAGCTCACCCCATCCCACAGGGCAAGGCAGGCACATGCTCACACGCCCTGCTCCAGCTGGATCTGCTGCTCGTGTAAGGTATTACCTCACCCTAATAATTCTCCTTGGAGCACTTCGTAAAATCCTAACGGCCCTGTAAACAGAAAGAGCAAGATTAGGTGATTAATTATTTACCACAGATTATTTCTGCAGTGGCGTGTGGAGGAGAGAAAACGTTTCACTGGTGGTCCCCAGGGAGCGAGAAGGAAGGGAGATGACCCGGGATGGGGCTGCCAAGCTAAACACAAAACGGTGGTGCCTGATTTGCACCCAAAAAAATGGGATGTGTTAGAAGACTGCAGGTACCTCGAGCTCTGCAGTGCCAGCACCCTGGCTCTCCCAGGAAGGTTGTCCAACCCACGGGTGCATCGCTCCAGACACACACCACTGCTCTGCACAGAGCAGCTCTTGGCCTCCTTTCCCACATTTCCCTGCCTGCTCTGCTCCCCTGCTTTGCTTCTAGTCCCAGAGGAGACCTGCTCATGCCTTCACCCACGCTGTGGCTGAGTTCCCATGGAGGAAAAGCTAGGGATGAAGGGGTTAATTACTACAGGCACAGCACAAGCCAAGCCTGTAAGTGACTCCCTATTGCTATTTCGAAAAGAGGCTGCCTGGAAAGGGAAAGGAAAAAAAAAAAAGAGGTTTACTTTACAACCATCATTATTTCATCTGCAGAGTTTATACAATGGAAAAAAAAAGCCAGGGTACGCGAAGTCAAATCATTTCTGTTTCATTAATGGTATGGAAATCGTTTTGTTTTTATAGGGGAAAAACAAATGTGAACTTGATGTGTGTGTGTGTGTGTGTGTGAGCATGCAACTCCCTTCATTGCAAAGGGCAGAGCAGTGAAATCCAGAAATAAAAAGTGACTCAGAGGCCGTAGGATCTATGAGTCAGTTGAGCTGTTGTTGTTTTTCAACACAAGCAAGAGCACAATATGGCAAATAATGGCCCCAGCAGCCCCCCCGCCGCAGGTATCCCTGCCGGCCCGGCCGTCCTGCGGCACAGGCCGCTCCCTGCCAGCCCCCAGCGCCGCACACCGGAGCCGGCACCAGCACCCCCAGGGCCCAAAGGCATGGAGCAGGGCTTGTCCCAGCAGGAGCAGCTCTGGGCATCAGAAAGTGAAATCTGTGAAAGAAACTGAGATCTGTCACAGGGGATGGAGGAGACAAGTGGCTCCGAGGGCGGACGCAGGAGCGCGGGGCCAGGCACACTCCCCTGTCCTCACCCAGACCAAACTGACCAAAATCAGAGAGAAACTGCTCTGGCCAAACTCTGCCAGGCATCTCTCTCCTCACTGCCCCCTGGCACTCCAGCTTGCCTGGATGCTGCTGGCTTTGGTGGGGCACAGCCCTGGGGTACCTCTGTACCAACATCTCAATGCCCCAAAAGCAGAGTCATTGTGCTGACGCACAGAAAACTTGTGAAAGGCCCCCGAGAAATACTGGAGATTACCGAAGCAGAAGGACGGACAATAATCTGCAAAGCTTGTCCCTCCCCAGGGTGAAGTTAGATCATGATGTAATTTAAGCATCTGAAAGAGCCTGGAGAAGCCTGCTGGTATGATCCATACCCAATTTACTTTGTAATGGGACTAAGCAGTATTTGCTAAACACCACATTTAAAGGGATATTTTCACAAAGGAAAAATAAGTGGTAGAGTAAGTCAGTTACCAGCCTGTTTGAAGAAGGTCCAAGCAAACCAGAAATGTATACTGCATGTCTTCCTGGCACTGGAAGCACTGATGTCTAACACAATCAAAATCAGTCCTTTTTTATTCACCAGGAAACATTTCTGGCTCATTCCTTGCTCCACACTGTACTCTGCCAAATGCAGTATTTATTATGCAGGACAATGGGGGACCACATACCTGAGGGCAGAGCCTGAGTCCTCTGATGCGAATGCAGCCTGAGCACTGACGGGTTTCCTGGGAGAGCCGGTGCCTTGTGCCTTGCAGAGGGAAAAACTTGGATAATAAGTATTTTCAGCTCCGATTGGTCTGCTCTACCTCTCCTATGAAGATAAAGATACGGTGTAAAACACATGGATGGAGAAGAGCAGCCTGATACTAAAAAGCTCTTTGGTGCAGCAGCTGAAAGCAGCACCAGACCCCACCACTGGAGAACAGGAGTGTGCTGCAGGAAACCGCAGCTGCATCCCAAATAAATGTACTGAGGTCTGGTTCTGGGGAGATTCTGCAGCACAGCAGAATGCTGCAACAAGGCCAGGCATTTTCTGACAGGTCAGCTCTAGCTCAAACTGACTGCAAGAAATCTGGGATCACTGTTACACAGGCCATGCTGGACAACTGCCACGGGAACTTCTGAGCCTGTGTAGGATCTGCTGGAAATCAGGGCACAGGAATTACCCTGGTGCCCATCTGTGGCCCTGGCTGTTGCATCCTGGGGGAGGCAGCTCAGGATGGGGAACACCTGGTGCTCTCACATGGGTCAGCGAGAGAGCACAGCCCATCAGCTCTGCTGTTGGATTAATCTTAAAAACAAAGTACTGCATATAAAAGGGAAGGAATTTGTTTGTTCTCATAATAATTTTATGAGAGGCTCTGTTATTGTGCAGTCGTGTCATTACCCATGGATGAAAGCCCAAAGCAAAACCTAATCCTAAACTCGGCAGCAGACGCGGGACTCGCTGCTGAGCCCAGGTGGGAAAGCAGGTCCCAGTGCAGGTTGTGTTTCCATCAGGGCACCTACCCAGGGGTTTCCAGGAACAGCAAGGCTGTGGGATTGAAGTAGAGGCGCTCCCCAGTGCTGTGTTTAAGTGCAGTGCTGATTAGAGAAAGTCACAGAGCATCCCACCTAATCTCCATGGCTTTAGTCTCTCCAAGTGCAAAGCCTGGGGGTTACAGGTTGACTGACCTGCATGGAAAAGATGATGCAGGGAGCTCTCAGAGCCACTACAGTAACAGCAAGCTGGGCAGCCCTGTGTGACTGCTGAGTTAATGTCAGCCCCATCCTGGGGTGCTTGGAGATACACAAAAAAGACCTCACTGCAGAGCATTTATGACCTAAAAATTATCAATTTTTCTTTGTCCTTGAGAAATACAAGCAATGTAAAGATAATTAGGACTGCAAGACAAAGCATGATCTGAAGATTCTATAATGGAGGTCCTGTGTGGCAGAGGCCTTGGTCCCCTTCCACTTTGGGAAGGGGTGAGCTGAGGAGGGGGTTAGCATCTCACACCAAACACGTTCCCTTAAGCCCATCTGGTGTTTAGTTGTCCCAAAGCAGCATGTCAGGGACAACACTTGAGAACTGGAAGTGTTCATTCTGCCCCTCAGTGAAAATGCAATGCCTGCACGTGCCATGGCTTGGGCCATGAGGTGCTTTCTCCTTCCCTGTAAGGAATGCACCGTGCCTGCACCTCCCTGCACCCCCAGCTGCATCCTTAGTGATTCCCCCTCCCTGGGGACTGCAGCGCATGGAAAGCTGGAGCCAGAGTTGGTGGTGGATGTTCCACCTGCTCTTTGGGGCTGCACTGGTAGAGAGGGGCTCACAAAATCCCCCTGCTGTGTTCTTACAGCCGTGGTCACTGCTAGCAGAAAGCTCCTCTGCTGGGGGCTGGCTGCTTCTGTGGCTGCAGCAACGGGACTGGGATGAAATTCTCTTGGAGAGCTGTTCTCAATGACTCCTGTGGGGGGGAAGAGTGTGGGTTATTGACTGCAGCAGTGATGCTTCCATGGGCTTTGCAGGTGGCCAGGCAGGGGTTGTGGATGCCCTGTGGGCAATGAGAAGCTGGAGAGCTGCCCTGACATGCATGGAAAAATATCCCGGTGTCCTTGGGTGGTGGTGTCACCCCGCTGCTCCTGCAGGAGAGACACAGGC
The DNA here is from genome assembly GCA_013398175.1 of Climacteris rufus. Lineage (NCBI taxonomy): Eukaryota > Metazoa > Chordata > Aves > Passeriformes > Climacteridae > Climacteris > Climacteris rufus. Next base: position 3,324,453 of record VZRZ01003586.1, read on the forward strand.
ACTTCTGGCATCGTTTTTCCTTTATTCCCTGACTTGAAAATCGTCTCATATTCTCTCAGTAACCTCTCTGGGGTCCCAGTTGCAGATACCAGAAGATTTGATCCCCCTCTCATGCACAGGAGAACAAGCCTTCCTATTGATGGGAAGCCAGGCTCGCTGTGAGCCCACCTATCGGTGACTTCAAACCATCTTTCCAACTGTCGTTCCACAATAACTTTGACTAACTGTACTATTTATTGGCTCACATCACATCCTTATGGCTTCAATTTATTTTTGGAAAACTCAACCCACATTTAATTAGTTTATAGTTTGTTCCAAGTTTTGCTTATCCAGCTTTTTTTTTTTTTTTTTTGAAGTTTGTATTTTGATGTTTAGCATTTGCCTTGGCAACATCTGGAACCCGTTTATGGAAGTGTATTGTTACTTTTACTGCTTGTGCAGCTTTATTAAATCATCTGACTATTAATATTGAAAGTGTTCATCTGAGTCTAATCAGGGCCAAGATGAGTGATGTGGCAGTTAAATTGTACCTACAAGCTCACGGTTCAAGGACACACAGTCCTGAAGAAACTTGCAGTGGGCTCTGTGCTCTTCTTTTTAGCTTCCTAGGAGAGGAATGGGGAGTGAGGGGGGGAGGAAAAAAAAGAGATATTCCTGCTCTGACCTTCCTTGCAGAGCAGATAACAGAATCACAGCCTGAGTTAGTTTAGAACAATTTGTCTCCAAAGAATTTTGCCCAGTTACTGCTATATTTCTGGATCTTGTTTCCATATTTAACTCTTTCATCTGTGCTGGCTTCCCCACTGCACAACGCAGCCAAGTCAAGATCCCCACCACACACAGCAGTACAGTACTGACGAGTCTGACGTTTTGCCCTGAGATCTCAAGCAAACCTTTGACATAAATAAGTAAATAACGTACCTGGTGGGTATAAATACATAAATAATCAATCTAGTCCTGTACCAGCAACGTCCACAACCTGGATTTGTCCTTTTGCTGCTCCTCTGCAGGGCCCCTGGGTATCCCTGGGGTGATGGTGCTGAGCCAGTCCCACACGAGCCTGCTGAGAGCACAGCACCAGCTGTGGCATGGATGGGTTGAGCTGAAGGGGTGAGAGAGGAACTATGGCAGTGACACCACCAGAGCACAGGCCTGGGTGTGGCAGGGCTTGGGTTTGGGGGGAGAAACCAATTTACCTTCAATTCTCTGTTCCCATGCAATAAGACCAATGGGGTTTGTAGGTTGCAGTGGCTGTCGCTGTAGGTTGAGAGCTGCTCAATGAATGCTGGGCTTGATTTCTGTTCCACAGCCAAAATTCTTGTCCTCCAGTGGAGTTTTTTCTGGGATTCTGCAAGCCCTGCCCTGGCAGAGCAAGGCAGGGAGATGAGGGTAGCTCATGCTGGCTGCAGGTGCTTCAGATCCTGGCTGAAGCCATGGTTTCAGTAGCTAACCCTTGGATGGATGTGGGGCATTGGATCTGTTGAGGTCACCCACAAAATCCCAGGATGCCCCAGCAGGGACAGAGCAGCCCCGTGGATGTGGGTGATGCTGAGCAAGAGGTTGTGGGCAACATCTTTGCTGCTCCCAGCTCCCCCAGTACCTGGCACAATATGATCCCTGCTGAGCTGCGTTTTAACCCTGGCATGGGCCATTTCAAACAAAATTTCCTCCCTCCAGCCTTCAGGTGCAACTGGCTTTTCCTCTGCACCCTCTGCTTTTCCCCTCCACCATTAACCTTGGCCCTACATATAAGGGCATAGGAGCTTGTAAATGGTTTATTTCTGTGTGAGAGCCTTCCAGCAGCTCTTTACGACTGTCACAGGGAGGGGGGTCGGTGAGGGAAGCGGAGCAGGCACGTGGGATGCTGGCAGAGCAGGCTGCATGCCCTGGATTGGAGGAGCAGAGAAGTTAAAAACAATTTTCTGCTATTGGGACAGTACATGGATTAAAAAGGGTCTGTGGGCTCAGCTGTGGGCCACAGACAGGTCACAGCTGTGACCACCAAGAACACAGGAGACCCTGCATGTTGCTCACAGACCTGGGGGTGCCCCTGGGGGTGCTCTTGGATCAGCAGGGCCCTGCTTGCAGGGCTCTAGGCTTCACAAGCCACAGTCAGGGATTTTGCAACTTGTTTCTTCTTCAGACTAATAGCTGGTGATAGAAAACCCAGTGATGGCTGTGGCAGCACGGGGAGCCATGACTGCCCTTGCCACAGGGGCTGGGAGCAGCCAGCACCGCTGGGTGGCTCAGGGACAGGGCAGCCAGAGAAGCAGAGATGGCCCAAACCTTCAAAAAATCAACTGGTGTAGTTCAGGTTCATACCTGAACACTTTGGAACGTATACATTTAAGTTTAAAAAGTATAAATGTATATTTCTACATCAGTCACTCAGTGGTGTCCTTTTTCCTTTTTTTTTTTTTTTTTTTAGCGGCCTTAAAACAGGAAGTTTAAATTTAGCTGGGATTTATCCCTTAACCAAGCATGGTTCATGCACCCTTTCTATAAAAATAGAGATAATGCTATGCCTGTGAGATACAGACAGAGCCGCTCCCCACAGGCAGCAGTTATTCCTGCTGCTCTGGCAGATCCAGGGCTCCAGGGGCAGGAGAGCATCTCCTGCCGGGATGGGGCACTGGAGCCCTGGAGGGAGCAGCCCCTGTGGCCCCAGAGCTTGGGAAGTCTCAGCCCATCCTTTACTGCAAATACACAGATGCTCGGGGAGTGTGTAGCAAAGACATTTCCCAGCTTGGGCTCACTGAGTAGCAAGAGGAAGGACGAGGAAACAGCAGGAGCAGAGGGAGCCGTCCCAGCCTGGCCATACCTCCCTCCCCAGCACCTCTCTTCCTGCTGGGAGGGGAGCAAATAAAGTGTTCAGGCATACAGAGACCCGGAGATGGCCCTTTTCGAACACCGAATGTACTCGGGATGAGGGGAAATGCCAATTTGAGGCCGGGTTGTAGAGGAAAAAGCAAATTGCCCCTTGATGATAAATGGTACGGCAAACACAGAGGGGAAAAACGTGGTTCGGTGTGGTTTCCCAGGCTCTGCAGAGCTCCTGTCCGGCAGCATTCCCCCATCTCCTCCAGGCTCTGGCATAACACAAAGCACTTCTGACTGAGCAGTGGAGCAAAAGGAAAGCTTTAACAAAAGCCTGGAGGCATAGGGTCAGTTCAGGCTGGCTCTCCAGTGGCCGTGTGAATCCCTGGAAATGTGGTTGTTGTCCCCGCTGAGGGGGAGCACAGGCACGCTGGCCCTGCAGCCCCTCTCTGCCCCGCAGCCTGCAGCGCCCGCCGCAGCCTCAAGACCAACCTGTGCAAGTGGTGCGACTCCACCGCCCCGGCCTGCGAGGACAAGGTGTGCTACAGCAACTGCAACCTCAACTCCTACTGCGAGGACCCCTACGAGATCTGCGTGGCCATATGGTAAGAGGGAACTCCTTCCTCGAGGGGAGGTATTGGGGAAGAAGGGGTTCCTGCATGTACCCCAGTGCTTGGTTTATTGCCCACTGCAGTGATTCAGGACTTGGTCTTCCTCTTTCTTTGACTCCATTAAAATTAAAATCACGATTCACAGTAAAAAAATTATTTGGTTTGCCCTATAATTAATACCAGTTTATCTTCTAAATAAATTCAGCCTTTGAGTGCCTGACACAAAGTGTGGCAAGTTTGCAGCAGGACCTATAAACTCCCATAAAACTCTGAATTCAGTTTTACAAGCTGAACCCAGGGGCAAACCAGCAACCTGACCTCCGAATCTATGATGTCCTCTTGCATCAGGCAGGTGAAACCTCGGTTCACATGCAGGGGTGCAGCTGAGGTCAGCCTCTGAGCTGGCACCAAACTGGGGTTAACCCACTGGGTTTAACCCACCCCCTTCCCATCCCCTGGAAAAAGCCCTTTTCTGTTCCTGCAAGAGGGGCCTGGACAGGAAACACAATCTTGCATTTCAGGCCAAGCACACACAGCATGGTTTGGCCCGGAAGAGTGCCTCCCCCAGCTTTTGGTCCCCATGAGCAAAACTAAAAAAGCATCCATTTTGGGTCTGCCCAGAGCGATTTTCCTCCTCTTTCCCTTTTAATTTGGCTGCCAAAGTGAAAGCCAGCCAAGCACTTATCTCTAGGCTTTATCTCAACCTGCTAATTAGCGTGAGTGCCTTACACCAGCTTTCAGTAGGAGTTTGCCTCAGCATAATTGTTGCTTTATGGACTTTTAAAAAAGGAAAACACAATAAGAAACCCAAACAAACAAACAGCAAAATCCACCCCCTGCCCCAAATTCCCCTGGAACATATGGAGAAGCCACCTTAAATCCTGGGTAGGCAATCCAACGAGGCACTGGGTGTTCCCATAGACAACCTACAAGTACAGGAATAAGCAAGACCCCTGCAGCATGAATCCCCCCTCCAGGGAAGCAATCCCACTGCATGGGATAGAACTGCACCCTGCATCATATATTGGATGGGATGAGGCAGCTACAGAGACACAAATAAGCTGCCAACCCATCCCAGCATCTCCCATCCCATTCTAAAATTCATCCAGAGAAGAAGATCCCTGCAGGCAGGGCTCCCCTCCAGGCCAGCTTTGCTGCTCATTGCTCACTTTCAGGGGTGTATTTGGATCATCTGAACTTGTCCTGTGTGGGTATCTCAGTCACAGCAGCAGCTTTGGCCCCATCCTCATAAGCAAGGTGTTCACATCCTCCAGGTGCCAAGCCTTGGCAGCCCGTGGGGAAGGGATCTCACCCTCCTAGGACTCTGCAGCTGGAAGCTCCTCTGTCAAATTACCTGGTAGACTCAAGAAAATGGGGGACTTCACCAGGGAGAGGGTGATAAATTTAGGTTCTTCCCTTGGCTTTTATGTCTGACTTCCCAGCTGACCTCAAGGATTGTGAAACCTCTCCACACTCACCCTCCCACTTTGCACCACCAGGTCAGGAAGCAGAGGATGTCCCCTGGAAAAGTAATTAATAGTTGTAATTTCTTCTGAATGCACCCAGGAGTAGCTGCAATGCTCTCCAGCCACCTGTAGCTCATGCAGGACCAGTCATCCCCCATCACTGGTTCTGTAAGCACGTACAAGTAGAATTATACCAGGGCCACTGCAAACAAGTCAATCCCTACACAGCTTGAAACAAACGATCTTAGAACCAGGTGGAAGGTGACACACAGGTGACAAGCAGGCTGAGCTGCCAGGCTAACGCTGTGTGGGTTCCTTGGTGGTGTGCAGGAGACAGGACAACGAGAGCATCAGGATCAGCACTCTGTGCCACAACCCCCACCGCCCCATCGAGAACCTCCTGGTGCCCAACTACAACACCTCGCGCTGCGTCATGAGCCACCAGCCCAGCGAGGACGGCGTCCTCTACGTCTGTGGCTGCGTGGACGAGCAGGAGTGCAACGACAGACTCATCTTTGAGAACCACACCAATGGTGAGCCTTTTCACTCATGTTGTTCAGGGGGGAGCAGCGCCCCGTGCCAGTGAGAAATCACTTGTGTTTCCAGCAGAGTAGAGAAGCAATGGCAGAAGGGGCTCTTCCAGCATCTTCTTTGACCTCCCTATATAAAAGCCAGTTAAAATCTCTACGCTGTTACCGAGCCCAGCATTTTGTCTGTGGCCAAAGAATTCCTCCTAGCAGTACCTCCAGCCTTTGTCTGGAAACATCAGGTGATGGAAAATCCACCCTATCTCTCAGTGTTCTGTGCCCTTCAGCACGGGGTGAATCAGCTGGGGAACCCAGGAGCTGATGTAACCCAGTGTGAGTCAAAAGCTCTGAAAGCTTTAAATAAATCACGTCAGAGCAAATCCTGCCCCAGAACACACCCACGGGAACTGCTGGCATCCCCCACACCGAAGAGGTGGAGGTGCTGGGGCACAGGGCTGGGCATGCAGGAATGCAGGTGCCTCTCCTGCTGCTCTCCTGGGAATTCCTGCAGCAGCATTTCCCCGGGCAGGGACGGCCAGAGCTGTTCACACACGTGAGCGTGGCTTGGCACGCTGCTGCACATGGCTGGAGATCCAATGGGAGCTGTAAATCCACAGGAGGGAAGAGGCAGCTCGTTTCTGTACCTCAGAAGGGTCGTATGCTTTGGAAACATTTCCAACCAGCTCCTGAGCCTTTGGGGGCTTGTCCAAACCTCCCCAGCTCCAAGTGGGCCAGGTTTATCCAAGTGTCCATCAAGAATCTGACCTGTAACAAAAGTGAAACGCCTCCAATTTTCCATGATCACAGAACAAGGAGATGCTGAAAGTGAGCCTAAGCAGAACCTGCAAGCCAGCAGCATAGCTTCTCCCACAACACAAGGGGAAAAGAAAAACATCACATAAAATGCAAATTCTCCGAACAAACAAGCCACTTTAATGGAGGCAAATGATGCTAAATTTGGCGGTTCCTTGCCGCATGCCCAGCCAAACATAACAGGTACACACACTTCTAGGGAGAGATAGTCAAATCCCAGAGCTGATGCTGGGGTATGTAATTTCACACAAAAATGACAACTGGCTCATTGGAAATGCCGCCCCCACCAAAGGCTCCATAAGCAGCCTCCTCCTGTCAGCTGGTATGGAAAGTGCTGGAATTTGGAGTGAGAGCAGTGCAGGTCTTAAACTATTCTCTCCTCTTTGATTTGGGCTGTTAGGCAAACCCCAGGCTTAAAATCCCCATTCTTTACATCCTCTTCTTCTGCTTTAAGGGTTAATTTGCATTTTAAATACTAACTTGTGGTCATATTCAATGGCATAGACAACTTCTGTGCAGAGGAATATCTTATAGAGACAAGCACTTGCCTGGCAGCTGAAGCAGACAGATTTTTTCTTGCTTCCTGATTCCTTAAGCCATGCTTTCAGGTCTGGGCTGCTGGGTGGCATTCCACTTGCATTGGGGCTGCAGGGGACTCCATCGGAGCTCAGAGAGCACCCTAATAAACACTCAGAGGCATCATTTCCTAAAACTGTGCATGCAAGAGCCCAACAGACACCTTGGGAAGATGCTGGGTGGGGTCCCAAGTCCTTTCCACCTCTGCTCCAGCTCAGCCTGGCCCTGCAGGCCCATCTTCCCTCAGGAGGGATGGAAAGAACAATGCAGCAATGCTCGACAAGATGTGGGTTTACAGACCTGTGGTTATCGCCAGAGCAGCTACATTTGCTCTCCATAGAAGGGGTTTAAGCCCTGCTGCAACCTCTGTGTATCAAAAGACTTCCATCAGGAAGGGGCATCCTCATGAAGGAGTTTCCTGAAGTTGTGTTAACTTCCCCTTTTCAGGACTTGTGCATGCAGCTCCCTTAAAAAATATCTTCTCTTTCTTCAGAGTTTCAAAGATGGGATCCGAAGCATCGGGTAAATCCATTAAAGCAGTAGGTGATATCCAAGCCTAACACTTTCCAAAATAAACATATTCCTGAGTTAGTTATTGATTTATATCAGTTTAGGTTGATCTTGTGGTTTAAACCTGATGCCTATTTTAGAAACGCTTTCACAGCCTTGCAGAAATTAGCTGCAGCACATTTTTTTGAAATTTGCCAAAGAAAATAGCTAAATGCTCTGTTTTTCCAGAACCTGAATTATGATCTGCACACACTGAGGTCAAGCAGCGAGAGTTTTGCTTATGGAATGATTCTTATCCCTCTTCCCTTGGGTTATTATACTTGGCAGAAAAACCTCTGAGTAAGATTTTACTTGAATATCTCTACTGAAGTCAGCATGTTTATTCCAGGAATCGTGAACATCAAAGGATCAGACAATTATATGTTGTGTGAGGGTTATGGCTTTGTGTGCGTGTCCTCCCCCCAACAATCTGAAGGCCAGCAGGGGGTTTAAAAGAAATAAAACAAATGCAGCCATGCCCTGTGGATTGGTGGGGTTGCTGTTGTAACGGGTTGAGGAAGGAGATGCCAACACTGGTAGGCAAAAACTGAAATGATGCTCCTGTGTGCTAATTATCCTGCAAAGCATCCTGGCACTCCCCAACCCTCAGCATCCCTCCTGGCTCTCTGGGTACCACAAGGGTCCAGCAAAGCTCCAGCCCCAAACCCCCTCAGAGCTTTGCTGTGTTCGAGCCTTGCCTGGGGTTTATCCCTGTTATTTCCAGCCCAGCTCCCCTTGCCACGAGCACGAGCAGTGCTTGGGACCTCCAGAAGGCCCTTTGGGTGGCATCAGGAGGGTCTCATGTGCTGCCCTGACCAACCCAGGCAATGCTGGCCTAGCCTCTGTTGATAAACGGAGCTAAACCTGAGGCCACAGCCGAGCGGCCCCCTCACTGAGTGCCCACATGTGGGTTCTGTGCCGGGAGGGCTTGGAGCGGCCTGCGCGGGGCTGCGCTCCATTAACAGCTTTGCGTATTTTCCTCCTCCACGTGATGAAAACGAGCTGTGGCAGAGCCGCAGCAGCAGCACCCCGCCTTTGCTTTCCTCCCCTCAGGCTACTCCATGCTGCAGAGCAAAGAGGCGATCCCGGTGGCTGCCATCAGCCTCCTGCCCCCGCTGCTGGTGGCGGTAATGATCACGGTGATATTTTACCTGTGCCGCACGCAGAAGCGACGCAAGAGAGCCAAGGCCTGGGGTGGGAAACAGGGACAGCCCCCAGCGCTGCCGGAGCCGGGGAAGGCTGCGGAGCGGGAGGAGAAGTTGTCCGTGCTGATGGATGAGAGCCCAGCTGGCACCAGCCCCGGCTGTGGCAGCAGCCGCCCCGCCGAGCTGCTCCCCATCGAGCTGGACGAGATGGTGGGCAAAGGGCAGTTTGCGGAGGTGTGGAGGGCCAAGCTGAGCCACAGCCGCTCGGGGCAGTACGAGACGGTGGCCGTGAAGATCTTCCCCTGCGAGGAATACTCCTCCTGGAAGAACGAGAGCCAGATCTTCACCGACACCAGCCTCCGGCACGACAGCGTGCTGCAGTTCCTCACGGCCGAGGACCGCGGCGCGGGGCCCCGCCGGGAGTACTGGCTCATCACCGCCTACCACAGCCGCGGCAACCTCAAGGACTACCTGTCCCGCCACGTGCTGAGCTGGACGGACCTGCAGAAGATGGCGGGGTCCCTGGTGAGCGGCGTGGCCCACCTGCACAGCGACTACACCGCCTGCGGCCGGCCCAAGATCCCCATCGCCCACCGGGACATCAAGAGCACCAACGTCCTGGTGAAGAACGAGCAGGAGTGCGTGCTCTGCGACTTCGGCATCGCCATACGCCTCGACCCCTCCCTGACCGTGGACGACTTTGCCAACAGCGGGCAGGCAAGTATGACCCACCAACCCTCTTCTGGTGGAGCCTCTGCCAGCCACCCCCTGCTGCCCTGTGGCCAAAGTCCTCGCCCATCCCCGCTAACGCCTCTCTCCTCTGTGGGCAGGTGGGCACCGCCAGGTACATGGCCCCAGAGGTCCTGGAGTCCAGAGTGAACCTGGAAGACCTGGAGTCTTTCAAGCAGATGGATGTCTACTCCATGGCCCTTGTTTTGTGGGAAATGGCCTCCAGATGTGAAGTGGTAGGAGGTAGGAGCATCACGCCGGGATTGCTGTGTGCCTTTTTGCTCCCTTACTCCCACATCCCCACTGATGGCACAAGATGTGGCTTGGCGTGGCCCGGGTCTCTGCAGGGCTGCCAAGAGTTGGTGACAGATTCCCCTGGTCTGTGTGCCATGGCTCAAGGCAGGGTGACTCAGTGGTCAAGGAACAGGACAGGACCCCATGGGGACACCTGGTCCAGCCCCTGCTCAAAGCCAATGAGCTGCCAAGTCACAGGGAGCCTGTGCTGGTGATGTAAAGCAAGCCAAGGAGGAAGAGCCAAAGGTGCCTCCCACTCCTCAAGCACTGGTTTTTTTCAGACGATACCAGAGAACTTTTGTTGCAGTGGGACTCACAAACCCCAGTCTCTGACAGTGACATTCCCCTCACTTCCCAGCACAACATCTTGGCAGCTAAAATGGCTTGTAGAAAAACATTTCATTAACTGACCTGGTGTTAGTCCCTACCTGCCTTCTGCCTCCCTTCCTTTTCTTCCCTATCCCACCTACTTGCAATACAAATCCATGGAGCCACAAGAACCTCCAGCCCTTGGCCAGAACTCTGCTCCAACTGCCTTGCAAGCCCCATGCTCAGCAGGGAGGCCCCTGCCTGGCTCAGACACCCCATGCATCCTTTGTTCCCAAGCCAGCATTGCAGGCCATCCCTTCCCACTCATATCTCACCTGCATTCACATCCAGGCAGGAGCCGGCAGAAACCAGGGTGGCCTCTCACCTCTGCCAACAGGCAGTTTCTCCTTGGCCTCCCACGACATGGGGTTGCTCTTCTGGAAGGTCCATTTCTCCTCTAACCCAATCCATGCCTGCAGCAGAAATCTGGAAAATCTCATATCATAGTTACCCCTCCCATCTTTTACCAGCACAACACTTTTTGCCTGCTCAAAATGTCTCACCCAAAGACAAACGAGGTCCTTTGTACTGCATTTCTTGGGTTCAGAGAGGTCTTCAGATGGTTCCTCAGTGCTGTCTCTGAAAACAACCTGTACATGAGAACCCAGAATTATGTTTCTGTGTTCAAATTGTCAATTGTTTCCAGATCTGTTTATTTTTTTGCAGATTACTAAAAACAAATCCATTCTCATCCAGTGGACCATACCAAAACAAAGCAGGGAATGCACTAGAAACATCCTGTAACGCTGCTGTTGCTTCCTTGCAGAGGTAAAGAATTATGAGCTGCCTTTTGGGTCGAAAGTCCAGGAGCAGCCTTGTGTGGACACCATGAGGGACATTGTGCTGCATGGCAGAGGCCGGCCCGAGATCCCAAGCAGCTGGCTGGTGCACCAGGTAAGCTGGGAGCAACTGGTTCAGAGCAGAGCAACACACATTGTCCCACCTCACTTAAAACAGATTGAAAAATTAAAAGTTACAGTCAAAGGAAACATGGGCAGAACTCCTGGGCTCTACTTCCAGCTCCATTGTGGCTGGCTGGGCCTACATAAGTCCCACTAAACCCATTTCCCTTTTGCCTAAAAGCCACCAGCCATGGGTACAGCAGAATTTGTGGATTGATAGCCATGATCAGGAAGTGCTATGAATGCCAGGTGATGGGTTTCAGTTAGCCTGAGGAGAACAGCAAAACAGAGCACTTTAATGCAGCTCTTCTCATGAAACAGTAAATCATTGGAGTTCACAGAACTTCATCCCTAAGCACCTTGTCTGGAAGGCCCAGGAAACACACAGTCCCTGACACACAGCCATTCACAGTGAGGACACAGGGCAAGGGAGGTGCATCCAGCCTTCTGCCTGCTTGGCTGTGGAGGTTTCAAGCTCAAAATTACCTCTAACATGAGAGAAACATTTCCATTTCTACAAGGAAGAGCAAACCAGGAAGCATCTCCTTCATGAGAAACACCCAGGAAAGCTGAGTGAAGCTGAGAGCGGGGACTCTGCAAGGCTCAGGGTTTTCCAAGGGAAGTCTTTCACCAGCCTTCAGAGGGCCTGAGAGCAAAGTGTGTCAGCACAGAAAGCAGAACCCAGTGTTCTAGAACAGGAACATTTCAGCAGTGATGAAATGTGCTCTGTTAAAACCACCCACAAGCACACCCAGAACAGAAACACAGCTCCCTCCTGGCCCTGACAGGGTCCTCTGCCCCAGACCAGTGCTTTCTGCCACACACTAAGGACACAGGGGTAACAGGCATCCTGATCATGACTTTCACATCTTGCCTGACTTTGGTGTTTCTTGAATTTCACGTGTTGTGAAAAAATCATCTGCTGATCAACACTCCCATTCACCTGAAAACCAAGCTGAAACATTGAGCCTGCCAGCTTTCAGAGCCTTGCAGTTTTCAGTGCATCATTTTGCAATATCCACCCACAAAACACACTGCCCCTGCTCCCACTCTGCCTGGATGGCACATAGAGGCAGGCTTTGCAAAAGGAAAGGTAAGAGTTTCTCAGCCTTAGGAGGCCACATGTTCCTTACAATGTCTCTTCTCAAAACCACGTTTGTGCAAAGACTCACAGCTGACCTGACTGACCAAAACTGCAAACAGCATCAAAGGAATCCGTGGTTTCTGCTGCACCCCCGGGGAGTTTATCAGTCAGCCAGTTCATTTCTGAAGCTCACCCAGCCTTTTTCATTGGCAAAAGCAAATACAGGAACTTCAATCAGCAACTGGCACATATTTGAAGCCTTTGAGTATTCATCTTGGACATTCACCTCCCAGGGTTTCTGATAAACTTTGAAACCACAGGAAAAATATACAGAGGCTGGGGTTGTCAAAAATGGCACTTTGATAGAGCGTGAGCGTAACTGTGCAGTTCCCAGGGCTGAAGGAAGGCTGACTGCAGTTGGGTTGGTCGAGCAGGCAAACAGAGCAAGGCTTATAAGGTGGGAACTTTTATTAGACCACCTGATGGTTACTGGGGAAGGGGAACAGAAAAGCCATGTTGTGTTCCTGCAAGTTTGCCTCTGACTAATCTCAGCTGATCTAATAAACATCTCCTTACAAGCCTGGCTTTACAGCATTTCCCGGGCATTTTGCAACCGTTCTCTGCAGGATGAGGAATTGGGCAGCACCATCTGCTGGGAAGCAGCAGAAAGCCACCGCTCTGTGCCACTCAGGGGTCGACGCTGCCTTCCTGTGGGAAGAGGTGTTGGTGACACCAAGAGTGTCAAAAAACTCACCCGAAAGGGAAGCACCCATAGATGTTCCCACCGCTGAAAATAAGTTTGCTGCAGAGCTCCAACTGCTGCTTCCACCTTTCAGCCATGGGGCTTGCTCTCAGTCAAGTGAGGACCACGGTCTGATTTTCAGCAAGTGTCAGCACTAATTTCCCTGACAGGGCTGACTCATCCGACAGCAGCTTCAGGGCAATTGTTTCCAAAACAAATTCAGCTGAAGAAATTTATCCCCAGTTTCCCAGGTAACTTACAAACCTCTTAGGTCTGTGCTTCTACCTTGTTACACACCCCACCACATTAAAAAAAAAAAGAAGTTATTTAGGCCAGGTAAATTCCTGGGTCTGGTTCACAAAGCAGCTGAACAGACTGATGTACTGGCACAGGACAGTAAAGAGCAGTGGAAGGAAGCTTAAGTCAGTATTGCCACTAAAAAATACACTTGTGCAACTCAGCATCCTTTGGAACCTTGGAAAAACAGGTATCAAATACAAAAGCCAAACTAAGTCCATTTTCTAAGCAACAAGAGATGTTCCAGTTACACCATTCAAAAGAGCATCATCACAACAAGGCACACTGCAAACAAATGTTATGATTTCAGGGAAAAATAAGTACAGAAAATCTAATGACTAAACCATTCAATGTCCTGTTTGAGAACATGCTTATTTTAAAAGCTTCAGCTAAGCTAGCTCATTTTTGCATGTAATCAATTATCCTCAAATCCTTGCAACTAAGCTAATAAGTGAGTGACGTAAGAGGTGCTGAAACACACCATCTGTCAGTTTTACTGTACAATCCTGTTCTCTCCAGTCTGTATCCATTATGGAAGATTTAGTACAATGAATCCTAGCAGAGAGCAGTGAGTTCTGAGTAAGGTGCACAAGGGCACATCTCTGCAGGACCTAGATTTTCTTCCTGTGTGGGTCCATATGAGACTTCAGGGTTCTCTTAATTGCAAATTAAGAAATACACAAAACCCACTGAAAACCACAAAGCTTTATTTAGAATAATGATTTTTCCATTGTGCTGCAACTTTAGTTGACAATGATGCCAAAAGCAATAGCACATGATGGAATTACATGGGCAAAGGAAGGTTCAACATAGCTTCTGGTGCTAGCTGTGTTCCTAGCTGAAGAGTGGGAAAAATACCAGCTGAATTCTACCATTTATTTTGTTTCCAAGCCCAAAATATTGTGACTCTCTTCAGAGCCCAACACAACTGGACAAAAACAAAATGTGTCTGGGAGACATAAGCATTTTAGCTGAGAGGAACTCCACGTGCTCTGGAGTAAACTGGGAAGCACCCCATCCCATCTCAACTGAAACAGTGTTTTGTGATGAGAGAACAAGGTTCTGCTGCACACTGCAGTGAGTGTTTGGCACGGCATACCCTCTCAAAATGACACTAAAACAAGAAGTCAGATTTAAGAAATTAATTCCAAACCTGCCTTTGAGCCCCTACCCCACCCATCCCCTCCCTCCAGGTGCAAGAGCCAGGGCACAGCTGAAGGCCTGGGCTCTGCCAGCAGCCTGCAGGTCACCGTCCACACCTCTCCTGTCCCTCCTGACTTTAGGATGCTCTGATCTAAACAGGCAAGGCTGAGACAGGAGATGGGGGGCCTGTGTCCTTCCAGCCCCTATCAAAGTCCCACAGCCAACACAAGCCCATTTCCAGGCAGCATGGGGAGTGCTTGGGAGCAGATGCCAGGCAAGCTGAGGCTGCTGCTCTAAGAGAAGCAGCGACAGTGGAAGCATCAGCACTTCCCACAACTTACCCAAGCCGTTTCCTCTGATGCTAAAGCTTGGCCAAAACCAGCCCTTAATGCAGGAGACCGTCAGAAGCGTGGTAAAACACTGAGACCGTGTGAGATCCTCGTGCCTTCAGATCCTAACGTGAGCCCTTGTGACCGCAGGGAATGCGCTTCCTGTGCGACACCATCACGGAGTGCTGGGACCACGACCCCGAGGCCCGGCTCACCGCCCACTGCGTGGCCGAGCGCTTCAACCTCATGGCTCAGATGGATTGTGACGACATCCTCAACAACAACATGGACAACGAGGCCAGCAAAACAGCTGCTCCGGGCGGGGAGCAGCAGGACAGCGACGGCAGCAGGAATCCTCCGTGATGCAGCAGGAAAAAGTCCTCGTCACGAGGAGCGAGAGGATAAGGGAGCAGCATTTAGCTCATGGGGGAAAAAAACCTCACTGTGTTTTTCAAAATGGAACTAAGATCTAGTACATAAATTATTTATAAGATCTGTTTCTTCCCACAGATACACTGAACTGTGGAATCAATATTTTGGTTAAAGTGCAACATTATTATATGAACTGACTTTGTACTTACTTAAAATGTATAATGATGCAAAGCATTCCTTTTATTATTTTTTAAAATAATAATGTTTAATCTTTTATTAATAAGCACCTGAATTCCATGTCTATCTTTTTTAAGTCCTTCCATACTGCCATAATGAGTTTCTTTTCTAACTGCTTATTCTGCAGCGATTAAGACAATTTTCCTTTCTTTCATGGCCTACACACACACACAAAATATCTGTTGCAGCAGCAAAAAACCCCCCCAAAAAACATCTTGAGCTGTACCACACCCTTAATGGAAGAAACGCTGACATCCACAAAAATCACTCATTGATCAGACAGTCCTCAATACTGTGCAAAGATCCACAATAATCCAGTTTGTAAAAGCCTGGTATGCAGCAATTCCAACATACA
Organism: Climacteris rufus; assembly: GCA_013398175.1. Lineage (NCBI taxonomy): Eukaryota > Metazoa > Chordata > Aves > Passeriformes > Climacteridae > Climacteris > Climacteris rufus. The sequence continues at coordinate 3,339,810 of VZRZ01003586.1, forward strand.
CCCAGGAATTCGCCACTCAGAAAAGGTAATTGATAGTTCAGGTGGGTGTGTGAAATTTCTTTGATAGAAAAAAGAAGTCACCCGTGCAGTCATGGCTGTTTTACCCTAAAAGCTCTCCATGCAGGATATCTAGACAAATCTTTCCCCCATCATACAAGTTTCCAGCCACCTCTAGCCAGGTCTGTGCCACAATAAACACAGCATCAACACAAACCTGTTGGCCAATTCTTCTGGCAACACTCACTCCCCACTGCTGGGTTACCCTACCTGGGGAAACACAATCAGACAGAGCTGAGGCCTTTACTCCCATGGTCACCAGCCCAACCCAGGCTGCCTCTATTCTGGAAAGCAATTAAGGAAAGGTAAGTCACACCTTGCTCTGAACCCTGGCACTGTGCAAATCCCTCCACCCTTGGGAGCAAAGGGAGGAAAAACTCCCAAGCCCTGAAAGTCCATACCTGGTATCTACACAGAGGTGTATTTTTCAGGATAGCAGCCAAGAGGAATACACTGCTTGCCACCACACAGCTGCATGGATCTGACCAGAAAGAGGGGAAGGGAGCAAACCACACAACAGGCACAAGCTTTCTACAGCCAAGGCTCCCTGATGTGGAGCAGGGAAGCAGATCTGCAAGGCTGGTTTGGCTCTCTAAAACGCTCAGCTATAACAGCACCAGCCCAGACAAAAACCTTTTCTTCTCTAGCTATTGTTTGTACCTCCTTGGACTGTTTCCACAGCTGCTAAATGAAAAGCCTAAAACCAAATTGTCTCTAAACCCTTCAAAGGAGGACAGAAGGGGAACGAATTAGGTTGCATCAAATCTAAACAACAAAAAATTTGCTTAGCTACCACTTCATAAGTCTTTACCTCCAACTGTGACCACACCTGTCATTCTCACTAATCTTCACCTGGCTGCTACCTCCTGACATCTTATAATTTTTCAAGCTAACCTTTTTCTCTTGAAGCACATCCTCCCCAGATCCCCACAATTACACCTTTTCCATGCACCTGACTTCAGTCTCATATCTTTAATGTACTAAGCACTGCTCTAGCCCAAGAGAAACAGAGCATGGGGCAGCTTTTCTGTCATGGAGATAAAAAACTAGAAGAACACACCAAAGTCCCCCCAAGACTGTCAAATCTTTCCTTCCCATAGTATTTTGTGCTGAAGTTTTGCACCAAGTTGTTTGGACGCACTGATGTGTTTACTTGTTCTTCCAAGTTCAGCTCCAGAGGATGTAAAAGATACTTTGACCTGTTCTTCCCACAGGTGACAGGGACAGAGGGGGATCAGCCTGTGCAAACCAGACATTGAAGGCTGCATCTCTGATTCTCATGGCTGAAGTACAAATTCTCCTGAGGAGACAGACTTCATCCTAGGCTTGACAGTTCATACTATAAATATGCTGAAAAGCTGACTCTTTTCTCCCCTTCCCATGCCTAAAATCTTGAACTACCTGATTTGCATAGTGCATTTTTTTTCCCAAAAAACACAAATCCATCAGGATTACACACCTGAATGCCTGTGTTAAACATGGCTGACTTGTCACACTCTGTTTTCCATGAGCAGCAGGCTGCACAGCACCTCTAAAGAGAGACACTTTCAGCTCCAAGATCTGTTTATGATGCAGGGAGCCTAAAACCTCTGAGATCAATCCAAATTTTGCTCTTAACTTCAGTGGAGCCCAGTCAAGCCAAAGAGACAGAAGGGAACATAAGCCAAAGTCCTATTTTGCCACGTTCCCTGTTGGAACTCACACTGTGGTTCTTGCAAATATCTACAGTGAGCCCTTCCCTTTGCTCCAGAAGGTACAGGATGGAAACAACATCAGTTATGCAAGAGAATCAAATCTGGTCAGAGTTAAAAATACATTCATTAGTCTGGAGGGTGCCTGCAACTCTCAGAAGAATCACAATTACAATTTAAGCTGGATAGTCAGTGGCTAGATTTTTTTAAACTGTTTTCAACCATATCCTTTGTTTCTAGAAGTAAAAATTTGCATCCCAAATTACATCAGGAACCATTCCAGTTCTGGTGATCACCTGAGCAAAGGAAGGCTTTACCTTCTTTTTTCCTAGAAACACCTCCATGTTAAAAGAAATCACTTAATGTATTTTATCAAACTAGTTCTTCAGCATTGGGTCTATTTTTACACAACAAAATTAGTAACAGCTTTCTTAGTGTGAAACCACAAGCACACCAGATGAAGGAAGAAGAGAAATAACTTGACTAATAGTGTTATATAAGGAACACAAATGGGTTTATGGTCAACATGGGAGCTTTACAGTCTGATTTACAGCCATCACCTTGACCAATTCCCAAATGAAAATTTTAAGCAGAATTCAGTGACTGAGTCATAGGTCTGTATTTTAGTAAGCTTTAGTTTGATCCCTGGAGTGTGCTTATCTGAAAATGGTTTGGTTTTGCTCTGATCACTGCAATATTAAAAGCTGGACCTTGCAGCCCAGTCCTTGCTGTTTGTTTAAAGCAAATGTGCCACAGATAAAACTACTATGAAACATACACAGGGTTAATCTGTTTCTCTGCCAGCCCCTGTTTGGTGCAGGAACTGATGAACCATGGAAGAAATTCACACAATGCCACCACGATTCCTACCCCAAATCCTGGAACCCCAAATCCAGCACACCCCAAATGTGCTGCAGACCCAGACACAAGGAGGAACTAATCCCACTGGTTTCATTTTTATTTTTTATTCTTGGTTAAACATGAAAATGTCCAAGGGATATCCAAACCTATCACAACAGGATGCTTGTATAGAATATCACAAACAAGGACAAGTAGGGCCTAAAACATTCTTCTGCTGGAGAAGAGTTACTCAAGCACACAGTGCCAAAATATCCCACTTTTGGGACCAAGGAAAGCCCAGACAGATCTCCAGCATAAAAGCAAACAACAACCTACTCTTTCCTGGTCACCTGATCTCTAGGAAAGCAGACAGAACAAATGAATCATTTTGTAGCTTTATTATCCCCCCCCACTTCTCACAAACGGACTATGACTCGCATTGAGACCTCAGTGCATTTCACAGCAAAAAAAAAATGTACAACAGGATCAAAACAGTTGTGCATAAACCCAACTTTTTTTTTTTTTTGCATGATGTACAGTTTGTGTTGAAAGTTAGCATGGTTACTTAAACCTTCTGATGCATTCTTACACTTGCATCTTTTCTATGGAAAACATCTTACCAGATCACACAGTTGTGAGTTCTCATGATGCTGGATCAGGTGCAGCCATTGCCATGGCTGGGAAGTGGCAGATAATGTTATATACACTGATTGGAAGACTACATCAGAAGAAAAAACAGATTAAGGCACCACTGTTGGAAAAATTAAGGTAGCTTGTAGTTACAACAATAACGAAAGCCATAGTAAGTACTATTCTTAATTGCCAGCAATTCTTAGACTTCAATAAAATAGTTATAAAAAGAAAAAAAAAAAGGATGTTTGTACCTGAATACGGTTTCCTGATATCTGATTGTGTTTCAAATCAATACCCAGTCCTCAGCATAATCAGTTGTTGGTTTGAGTTTTTTTTATGGTAAGATGAAAAACCAGGACCTACAGTCCATGTATTCAAGGTCACATTTCACTGCTTTGCTCTGAACACCACCACAGGAGAAAAAACAAAACAACCCAAAGGACAGTTTGTAACACTGATACTTCATCTCTGAGATGATTAGATGGACAGAGAAATTTAAATACAAAATTACATGTTTTCTGTTTGTTTTGAAAGCCTTAGTCCTCAGGAAGAGAAGTTGGAGGAGAAAAAAACCAGGCCAGATCTCATTACACTATAACTTGAGAAAAACCAGTCACTCAAAGAGATTTAATAAAATTAGAGTTGAAAAGTGTTCAAATTACTTTTCCAATTCAAGTCAATTATTTCAAGTATATTAAAATGTTTCAGAGGAAAAATTTCTCCATGGTTACACTTCTAATTGCTTTTATAAATCCATAAAAAAGAAGAGCAGTCTCTACGTATATCCCAGGCTCCTCCAATGCATGCACACGTTCTCTCCGAAGAAAAGGTCATCATGATCCAGTTGTTTCTTAATACTGATTTCAGGCACATCTTCCAAACACCCTTCCAGTTTTCACCAAGAAGGTCAACTACTGGGCAGAAAAGCAGCAATTTTTTGTTGCTGTTATCTACACGTGTAGTGAGGAGGTTTCAGTTATTAAAGAGCTTGACACAGATTCCAAAAGAGTTCCTATGTCACTCCAAAATCCAACGGTTCCTTCTTCTCTTAGGCAGCTTTTGCAATCAGATCTACTAAGAAGGATCTTACACAATGCAGATAAAATCTCTTGGATCATACAAAAAACAAGTTGGTTGAATGTACCTGGCAAGTTTGTCTCTACAACTTGGATTTTTACCTTTTTTTTTAAATAGCTTTAAAGTGCCCTAGTATAGTTATTTCTTTATGCTCACTTAAACTTGCACAATTACATAAAAAGGGGACACTCAGTGTGATTACTGTGTTCTGAGAAACAGAGGAAAAGGAGAGAAAAATCAGAAAACTCATCTTAAAGCAGCTTTTTTCTAGTTACTGTCCATTTGCTGAGTCTGTGCAGCAGAGACTGTTTTCCAGAGGGGTTTGTGATAAACCCAGCCATCTCCCTGCAATTTAAAGAGAAAGTATGGTTATTATAAAGGCACTGCCCTGGGAGAACTGCCTTCACACAACTATTAGACTGATAGCTGTGAACAGCCGAGGGACAGAGTTGCTGCCTTCAGCTCGCACAGATCAAGGCACAGATCAGCGCCGCAGGCTTCTGACGCTGCTCGGGCTCCTGCCGAGCCACCGCGCTGCCTGGGAGCTGACTGCACTTGTAATTAACCCAGTCAAAGAGCCACTCTGCTCAACTCTGTCATCCAAATTACTTTAAGAAGCCCAAAAAGCAGCCAGCAGAGAGGCAGCTACCCAGGATTATCAGCTCTAACACAGCCCGACTGCTTACCCAGAAATGCAGTGGCTCAGGATCACGTTTAAACATTTTCTGAGTACTTCTGTATCTTGGATTAGCAGCAGAATTTCATCTTTTCTAAATCTAGATGCTAACAATACAGCTATCTAAGTTTGAGCTAATTATACTAACATAGCTTTAGAGAACAAAGCCCTTCAATGGCAGCTAACAAACAATCCTGAAGGTTACAAAACAAACCTGAAGGACATCCAAGCAAAATAAACTTTTTATCCTATGTTCTAAACCCTTACTAGATCACAGATATGGGCAGAAGCAGGGGAATTATATTACTGCAGTATCACAGATAAAACTTTCACTCTAAGGAGAATCTAAACTACTACAGCATAAATTTTACTCAAGACCTCTCCTCTTGCAAAGGGTTCAGCAAAGCTCTCTACACAAGCATGATCTCATCACATGGATCACAAGAAAAGCCTATTTCAAAGTTATCATAGCAGCAGCCCCCAATCCTCCTGGGCAGGCTGCAGTTCACCTTGTTAAAAGTCTTAGTGTTTTACTGATTACTACTACCATTATTGAAGTACAGGTTAAGACACAAAACTAATAAGCTCTATCCAAAATGTAAAGCAGAAGGATAAAAAAAGTGGTAAATTGAGAATGTACTCACATTGGGTACATACACAGACAACTTCAGCAAACGTAGTACTACTGATTATTTTCTCTGGGCATTTACTGTTACAGTCTACTTACACATGGTTATGCAAAGCTGCTTTCCATGTGCCACTGAGGAAGTGCTTGGTAAAAGAAACTGGACCACAAAACTGGCAAATATTTTGATGCAAGGGAATCACAAAATCCAAGAATTTGGAAAGTGAAGAATGAAATCACACCTTTACATGCTTAGGAATTCTTATGCCACCTTACTCCTATGGATTCCACAGAGATAAACTATAAGATGTAAGATCAAATACTCTGTTCTGACAGGACACAGACCCATATGTGCACTTGCTTTTGTAACAGCTCTGCTTCTACCTTCATCAAGAGCAGCTGATTGCTTGGGAACTTACATCTTTAAGGAAGTATTTAGTACACCAAGGTGTTTCTGTTTCAGCACGAAGTCTCTCTTCATTCCTCTGCCGCTCCTCCAGGGCTCGCTTGTGCACTGTAGCCTTATCGATGTCTCCATCCCGCAGAGACTCTGTCACATGCTGCCACAGCCTCCTACAAAATCAACTGGTAACTTCACTGTTCCAAAGCTTTCTCAACCTGCCACCTTGCAGGATCATCTTGTGGAACAGGAGCACTCCCTCCACTTACAGAGCCCAGGTGAGAGCGCGATGCCGCAGCGCAGGGAAGGGCCCACGGCCAAGTGTTACAGCTACACCAGCAGCTGGGAGCAGGTAGGAATGGCTCTGGGGCTCTGGCAGTACCAATCTAATGTCTGTTTGCACACCCTTAGAAGCTGCTATGCAGGTGTTACTCAACAAGCAGTTTCTTGTGAGGATGTCCCTAGCCAGGAGCTGCCCTGCTGTGTAACTTATGGTTAAAAACAAAACAAATAAGGAGCCTCTGGCAGGCACTTTATGAACTCAAAAAAACACCCTCTGTTCATTAATAAGAGACAAATTAAACACCCAAGTGCCTGCACTCACCAGACTGCTTAGGACAGAAAAGGTCAGACAAGCAAACACATACTCTACCTAGATTCAAAGGGGCCTTGCTTCTCAATGGGCCGCACTCGTTTTCTTGTCACAGAGAGCTTCGTCAAGTCCACATATTTTGTCTCCCCGTTGCTGTAGGTGAACTCCAGCACACTGTTCCACTCTCCCTGCACTCTGCACACCACCGTGTTTGTCATGTTCTGCTTCACTTCACCTGTGACTCTAGGAAAGAAATTTATCTTTAAAAGGCCATGGCTGAAGAAACCTGAGGACCATTCCTTGCATAATCACTCAATCCTGAGTGAGTCTGCCAGCTTGTCATACTGTCTTGAAAAATGTTAGTTACTTGAATTGCATTTGTATGGAGAAGCTCAAAGAGCAAAGTGACTTTCAGACGCTGCTCCAGTTCTCTTCATGTTACCCAGGAAACTCCATTTTTGGCTTCACTTGTTTTAAGCCCCTAAAGGGAATTGAAAACTCGGTTCCACTTGAACTATCACATCAAATACATCGTTCAGACTTAAAAAATAAAAATTCAACTTTCTAGCAACAATGTATCTCAACACCCGCCAGCATTTCATCTCGCATCTTTACACTTCCACATTCTCCACATGGAGGTGGTGTCATTTTCACGTTGCTTACATAAGCAGCAGACACACAAAGCCAGAAAGGAAGGTAGGAAACTAGGAAACAGGAGAACTGCTTTTGTTCCCTCTCTCTTCCATAGAAACCTCTGCCAATAACAAGATATGAAAAATGTCTTTCTAACATGCAGTATTTAATTCAAAGTGTTGCACAATGCTCAAGTATCACCATAATTACACACACTGATGCATATTTTTCTTCTCAACATCAAGACCTGTCCAACGACCTCCTGACACCCACTTAATCCTGACCCAGTTGTTGAGCATTACTTGGCAAGCAAATTGCCAGCCTCAAACAGAGCTTTTCTCCTAGAAACAAAAAAAAAAGGGGGTTGTGCACTATGCAAAACAGACTAGAGACAGTCTCGCTTGTAAGGTGCTGCAGGAGGACAAAGGACATCATCTCCAGCTCCAATTAAACTGCACCTACCTGTACACAACCTCCCTAAAACTCACCACTCTCCAGCTCCCCTTCCTGCATTTCATCAGCACTCACACAAAGCATAGGTCACATCTTCTTCCACACTTCCATTGTGTGCAGCCAAGAACAGCTAACTTGCACACCACTGGCTTGCTCTGATGTCCTTTGAACAACTGCATCCAGGAGAATGTAAACTGGCACCTGTGTGCTCCCACCATGCATGGTGCCATGCTCAGAGGAAAAAAGAACACAGAAGTGCCACTTCCCTTCTCCCACACACACACTGGTCACTTGCTGCTGCCTGCACCTACCTGTCCTCCCCAAGCCAGGCATGAAAATAGAGAATTTTATCTCTCAAGCAATGAAATGAGTATCACAGGCCAGACCTTCCAGCACAGATACTGGATGCCAGCCAAATCAGAGCTGCAGGGAATCTCCAGGGCAAGACAGGAAAGCTCACAGCCAGCTCGCAGCAGGAGGCAGCAGCCAGGACTTCTGCCACATGCTGGTCCAGCAGCTCAAACCTAATTTAACCTCATGAAAAATCTCTTAAAAAATCCAAACAGACTGATAAGTATGTGCTGCTCAGACACAGTTTTCCATTACAAAGATTTAAGATTCATTGAAGAAAACATGAGCAATAAAAGCACATTTACAATTTCATTTTGGTGGAAGTTAACAACCACTAACAATTACTGAAAACAGCAGAAAGAGCAGCTGAGAAGCAAGCAGCTTTTATTTTGTGCTGCTTCTCATCCCGTGACTTCCACACCTCACCAAAGCTATTACACGTGGTGGAGTCCCTGACCTCCTCCCAAGAGATCTCTGAACAACCTGAATCCACAGGATGCCCGAGATCAGCCTGGTCAGACTCTGCAGTTACATCTTCACAACTTTAAGAGCTTGATTTTCTCCAAGTGTTGCATAGTAACAGCACAATACTGACATCCAGTATTTAGTGTCCATCACAAAATTACTGTCTCTGCTCAGTTTAAAGTAAACAAAGTTATATCACTCATTAAGATGCAGTACTGAACTGCTCCTTTAAACTCTCATTACCTGTATTTCTCCAAGTTGCACACAACCATTGCCAGCACTGCAGAGCACAGTATCTGCCTGAACCAGGTAAGAATCTGCTGGCATTTATTTGTAAGCTTGGCATGACTGATGTATGTCTAGCTGTTCATTATCATGATCCTCAATCTCATCCAACTAAAGAGGTACAGGATCAAGGAGCCAATATCCAGCTGAGGTCTAACAACAAGGGTCACTCTACAAAAAAATCCATACCATTGCCATAGCAACTCTCTTGTGCTCTGGGTAACCATGACAACACTGCTGCTTCCCATCAAGAGATTCTTTTGGCAATGTCCAATCATCACCATGTCAAATTTTCAACAGTTACAGTACCTTGAACAGATCTCTCTTTAAAAAGCCTCTACACCTGTGACTAACTTCAGAGAGACAAATAACAAAACAGTTTCCAAAATTAAATCACTGAAGTAAAATTACATCCTATTGCTTATCTTTTATGGCACAAGAGGAGCTATTGCAAGGTGGAGGATACGTCTTGAGCCATGGAAAAAAATCCCAAAGGATGTGTCACCTTCAAATTGCATCAAGTGAAACAGAACTACACATAAGCTTCAGTTCTCCAAATACCATTGGCACAGGGGAGCTTTGCTTGCAAGTTAAATTCAGAGCATGTGTGGGAATTTATGGGGCAAGGTGGATTTTTATGTTTTCTTTAAGCAACAAATATGCCCTACTCTACTGTTGCTGGAAAAATGATTTAGAGAAGACATGGTTTTTTGCAGCCTGTGAGAGCAACTCACATCTAGGCAGTTCTGATGCCCTAGGCTGTTATATATTCCACACTGATCTGCAAAATATTTAATCTATGAAAGCTTTAAGTAAACTCTACTAAGTAAACAGCTCAGTGCAAAATACTCTGCAAATATTCTTTGTGAGACTACTACTATATTTTCTCCTTCCTGAATTCATTGTCTCTATATTAGCATGAGGCTAATCTAGAGCAGTCTTACTATAAAATGTCTTAAAAACAACCCCCTCTTTTGCATTAACTGTGCAGACACTTCCTAGAATCTGCTAGATGCAATCCCAAGCAAACTTTCCCTGGATCTTCTTTACCTGTTAGTTTTTAAACATGCAGGCACATGAAGAACCTACCACTCCAAGAATTACCATTTCTGTCTTTACAAAAAGGTATTTTTACTTAGAGATTTTCTGTAAGCTGCTTAAACTTGATAATATTATATTTCTTACACAGAAACCCTAAGACAACAGTTCCTGCAGTGCACGTACAATGCACGTTGCAAACAACGTGCGACCCTTTGAGACAGTGAGATCAATCTCATTTCAAACAAACAAAATGCTCTCACCGATGCAATTTGCCACCGTAGAAGGGCTTGGTGTGAAAGTTAATACTTGCAGAATACCCAGTCTTTGCACAGTTAATGTTGACTTTTCCTCCCAGTTCGACCCAGGGCACAGTTAAAATTGACCGGGCGTAGGCGCAGGGCAGAGAGAACGTGTACTCCTCCCCGTGTTCCAAGAGATGTAAGACACCTGTGTGAAGAAATACAAGAATCTGTAAATCAGCACCACTTCACAAAAGGCCAAACAAGCTGTTGAAACAAATAATCAATTCTACACTTGACTACCTTTCCTCATAGTCCCTTCACACAAAAAAGCAAATGAAAAAAACCCACACAGAAGTGATATTTATTAAATTTTGGATACAAACATTTTCCTGGAAGTACTAACTCAAGTACTGTGTGTTTCAGTTTCTTTTGGGAAAAGACATTTATCTCAATAATATTGCTCCATAAAGTACAATACTGTGCTATGCACATACTCTTCAGTAGTATACAAAAGGGCTGGTCACTCTCTTACTGATGGCTCTGGAGCATGGCAAGACAAAACTTATGCTGACAAAAGGAAATAAATGAATTCCCTGAACTGCAGAACCTGAGGAAGGTTAATACTCCTGTTTTACCTGTAATACACCTTACCCAATCTCTGCAGGCAGCAGAGACAATTCTCCTTCCTGCATCTCCCTGACATAACAAACCCAACTCTTTCCTCACAGCAGCTTTTGCAATAAATGTCAAGAGTCTCATAGAACACTACAATTTTTCTTGGGTTTTAAGACAAGAACATAGCACAACATCTGACTGCTGCCTGCCCCAGCCCACTCCTCTGGAGCCCTGGGTGTCTGACATCAGTATGAACATGGGGAATTTGGAAAAAGATTATGACCTGATTTGAGAAAGATCCTACAAGAGATACCAACTTCAGAGATTACCAGTACAGCCAAGATGTGCCTTTCACATCCCCTGCCACTCCCTTGGTCCTTCCCTTGTCCAGTGTGTAGTTTACACACAAGTGCCTGGAATCCCCAGGTACTGGGCAATATACACAGGGGACACAGACTGGGAGAAGATGTCTCATCCCTTGCAGTAAATACAGGTACTAAAGGGAAATTACAGTTTGAAGGCAATCACCCTTCTCTGTCCCTAAAGAATCCAATTTTTCTAGTTAAAGAAAATCAAAAAGTGGAAAAAATACAGGATGAAGATGTTTTAGAACAGGATTTGGAAAGTGCTGGCATTAAGAGGGCTGAAAGCAAGGAGGATTTGCAGGGTGGTAAGGGTAGATCCAGAGATGACTGTACAATGTCCTGAGTTCAGAATCTCAAGCCTACATGAGTTCCATGTGAGCAGTCCTGGGACAGAAATATGCACTTTGCACAAGACATCAGACCTTGGAATACTCTTAGAGCTTTTTCTTTATAGATGACTCTGCATTAAGGAAGACTAAGTGCAATACCGGGAAATGCAACGACACCTCTAATTTAATAAATGTCTGATGCAAATTAATTCATAAATATAAGTTTACATCACAGTAACTGACCTTTGGCTTAAAAGTCAAAATTTTATTTCCAAATATAATCCTGATTTTTGTCAACTCACAAACCTAATTATTTTGTTCTCCCATATGAAACTTTGCTGTTTACAATGACGACTTGTAGCATCTTCTGAATATAATATCAAATTTCCTATCAAACCAATAATATTTTGACAAACTTCTAAAACGAACCAAGGACAACTTCCACTTACCCTCGCCAACCATTGTCACTCCTATTGACATTCCTAGGAATTTACTTTTTGTCCAGACGTGGGCATTGACACACATCTTCCTCTCCACACACTCAGCATAAAACCCTGAGACAGGAGGGTGGTGGGACACTTGCTCAGCTACAAATTTCACTGTGTAATAGTCCAGCTCTGCTTGGCCTTCTGGATCCTTGGGCAGAGTTACTTGCTCCGAGGGGCAGTGAGCAGAGGAGCTGGTGGCAGCATCAGTGGCCACGTTGCTCTTGGGCATCCTCCAGGAGCAGTGGAAGGTCTCCCCAATGATGGGGTTGTAGGGCTTCTTGGCAATGGCTCCCTTGCGGCCCTCGTGGAAGGAGGTCAGGTAATACTCCACAAAGCGGAGCATCCGCTCCTCGGGGCTGCCGCCCTCCGTGATGGCCACAAAGAGATCGGGGTGCGACATGAAGTCCGCGTACATCTCCAGCAGCGACCGCTTCTCCAGAATGAACGTGGGGAGCACCACCTGGAAAGAAAAGGAAACCCAGAAGGCTCCAGTAAGTAAAACAGAGACAGGTATTTTATAAGGGAAGCTCTTGGGAGGGGGATTCTGTCCTGCTTGGGACACCACGCTTTCAGAGTGAAATGTATTGCCCCTTTTGTAAGATATACAAGAGCATCCAATCACTGAGCAAAATACAGTGATTGGAAGTTCCAGAAAAGCAATTTACTAGGTGGAAAAAGTCCAGTGAGTACTAGGAAGACTAAAGAGGTTGAAAGGGACTGAGCATCAGTTAAAAAAAAAAAAAAAACAAAAAACATAAAAGATCTGCAAAGAGATAATGTGTCCCATATACCTGTGAAAGAGAAAACAAGCGTGAAGGAACTCGAACTATAGCAAAGAGGGTTCACAGCAGAAGTTAGGAAAGGTATAGTCTAATGGAGAAGAAGCTGGGAAGCTATGTCAGCTCTGGAGAGCCTGCAGAATCCCTCTTAACATAGCAACTAGGACAAGCATCCATGACAAGCAACACAGTACGGGTTGATCCTGTGCCTCTGAGCAGAGGTACCTTACACTTTCCCAGTTACATTCACTACTATGAAAACCAGCACTCCTGTCCTTCACAGAGCCAAGAGCAATCCTGTAGAGTGAGAGGCTGTGGGTATCATCAGTCTTCTCCCTCCCTGCAGTGGGAACTAACCTCACATAACCAACTGTCGTAAACACCAACACAAGGTGTCTCAACCATGGGATCAAGACAATCCATTTCAATCAGCTCCATTCAAAGAGAAAGAGCACAGACATAAGACTCCTAATAGACATGAAAACTCAGTACACCTGCCCTGTTGTTGCAACACCAACCTTGAGTATTAAGCAGCTTTTCACACTTCAGTACCCTGAGATTGAGTTAAGTACATTTCTAACAACTTCACTACCTGTTTTGAAGTCAGGTTTGTCCACTTCAATGTTTTGCCTGCTTTGAAATAAAGACAATTTTCCCTACACAGCCAAAAGTCTGTGAGACAACAACTGGGAGACAGCTTGACAATTTGTTCCAACTAAGAGAAAAAGAAATCCTAAATCCAATCTTCAACATAAGTGAAAGAGTGACTTAAACCCCTGCTGCTTAACTAGGAATTGATGAAGTTTGGCCCACAGACAGCAGGGCCTGTTCATATTATGTTTTTATTTCTCTCAAGTTGTGAAATGTAAGCTGCACAATAAAAGTGTTTCTGGGGGCTATGCAGCTATTGCTCAAAACACAAAGCTTTAAAAAATAATAATAATCCATAAATGAGAGAGAGTTTTCCTCATTCCATGCTACAGTAAACCCCAATTTTTTAATATAAAAGTGTCTAGTGCTTATGGCAGAAGTCTTTACAGGAGTGAATTGAACATAAGCTGGTAGCAGCCTGATTCTGCCAGATTTGCTGCCCAACTTATCTAGTAGCAACTGAGTGCTAATTTTTCCAAGCTGCTTGCTTTTGAGATCTGCACTCAAGTGTCAAGTCCAATTCTCTCCAGTGGAACTTTGTTCCTGCCTGTGTGAGCAAACACAGAAATGAGAATAGCAAAGAGGCATAAACAGGCATCTAAGGATAGATAAGGGGGAACCAAAAGAAAAATTCTTTTCAGAAGCAGCATGAACATATGTGTAGGGTTATACAAGTTGCGTGAAAAAGCATTCTCGAGATAGAAAAGAAATCATGGAAGGAAAGCAGAAAAAATATGAGAAGGCTGTAGAAAACAGCATGAAAAGACCAAGGTGCAAACACTGGAAAGAAAACAGGCCATTATAGGAAAGGCAACAAAGGCACAGAAGAAAACACAAAGATGAGGTAATAGGAAAGATATGGTTGGCACATTTCACTTAAACCTGTCTCAATCTGGGACATCAGATCTTGGGACCTGAAGTTGCTACTGGCCACAATTTCATATTAAACTCAATATTGTTCAATGCAGGAGCTGAATTTAAAATGATACTTCACTTTTACTGCAGCCAGTCTTCACATTTCAGTTACTTACTCTTGTTAAGTCCATGCCAAGTTTGAGCTGAGACAAAAGATGCAAGATAACACTGCGCTGCTCTTCCACTGCTCCTAGATCATCTTCTTTATCATCACAGATATCCTCCAGCTCCTCATCTGGATTTATTTCTTCAGGTTCCTGGAATAAGAGCCATAAGCTCAGCTCAAAAATTTAACTAGCCAGACAAAAGTCCTTCAAAAAGGACTGAATATTATATTTAACTGTCCATAGATGAAAAAAGGCTAAATAAACCCCTGCAGAGAGCTACACAATGGAATCTACTCCCAAGATAAACAACAGCTGAAGAATTTAAATTGATATGAAGATAAGTCAGTGCAGATTCCATCTAGAGGATTCAGGCTAAGATTTTCCACCCCCTCTCACATGGGTCCTGGAAAAAAAGAAAAAACTTACAAGAAATTATGACCTGTTTTCCTGTAAGTTTTTGTGAGCTTGCTGAATGTCAAGCATTTAATACATACATACAAACAGCAAAGCAAAACTATCAGAAATTCCTACTACCTCAATAACCCCCTCCACCTCCACACCACCTCAGCCTTTCCAGTGCTGCCATCACTACTCCAAAGGCTGTATCAGACTGCAGTTCCTAGTTACTTGACTACCATCATCCCTGATATCTACAAGCTTCTGTTCACAAGCATTATCATGCTGATGCTAGGGCAAATATGTAACAGTGAAGTAAAAAGAAAAAGTAACTTGGAGCAGTTTCATAAAACAACAAAACCCCACACATACACACACTACAGGTTCTGGTGTCTGTATAACTAAAGCAGACAGACTAGAAATTATATCAGCATTGTTTTAACAACAGAAAGTCAAACACTTCAGGCAGAAGGGATGGTGGCATTCCTGAGCTGCACCCCCTGGGGCAAACAGCTGGAGGGAGGCAGATGCAGAAGGGAGAGGCACCGAATGCCACGGGAAGGCAGCAATGTGCCTCTGCCTAAGCAAAGCCCTTTGTCCTGGAGCAGCTGCCCTGGCTGAAGGCAGATTTATGAACACTCAGCCACCAAAAACAGGGGACCAAGCCCTCACACAGAGCTCAAATCCTGTTGACAAGTGCAGTATCACAGACGTGACTCTTTTCCAAGGATGCTATGCTGTTCTGCTATCAGAAATAAGGGAATTGAAAATACCTGTGGGGAGTGACAACACTACTCATACCCCAAATACATTAAGTACTCAAACTGTGACTTGCTTAATTATTGAAAGGAAGGAATTAAGTGATTCAGTTGAAAGCTCCTAGTTTTGTTTAATCTTTTCTTTTTTTAACTTAATAGTAACTACTCTGACCCATTTAAAAAAAATCTATAAACTATAGCAACTGAAAAAAAATCTTTTCCATTTTGATTTTGCTCTAAGACAGCCCAGTGCTACTGCAGAGACATAAAACAGCACATTATCTTTTCACAATGACACAGTCTCAGCCAAACAACTGTGTGAAATCATCTAGCATAAAGAGAATGCAATTATGATTTTCTAGCTTAGTTAGGAAAACATGTTCTCCATCATAATCCCTGCTGGTTTTTTACTTCAGTGTTTTGCAATTCAAATCCATTTTGTCAGTTATAATGATACAGACTGTAGCTGATAATGATACAGACTGTAACTGTAATTCAAATACATTAAGCCATCCTGCAGTCAAATGATGAGAGTTGCTCAGATTAAATAAAACAGATGCAACAAGACCTAGAAAAGAAAGAGGGGAAGATGTAATAGCTGAAGACCAGCAATTTTGTCTTTTGTCTGCTTAGGCAGTTCTTCTTGGGCCTATTTTGAGAGTGTCATGAATTTCAGTTAGGTTTTTTGCACATCATTATTTACTTGTTTTAGATAAAAATGCAAGGGAATACTGCCTATTTCAACACCTTGCATTACCACCACACTTGGTTCTTTCCACTTGACAGCTAGCTACACAAAGCTTCAAAAATTTGTTAAATAAACAAGGTAGAGAGTTTTTTTTTCTGCAACTGTCCTCACTCCTAACATGGCTCATCAAAAACATAACTGTCATTAAATCACTTTCACATAGTATGATTCAAACACTTACAGATATTCCTCCAAATAATTCCCCACAGAAATGGGATGTTCACATTACCTTACCCTTGTTAGCTGGCAGGGCTCTGCAATGGACTGCTCTTCTCTGACAGATGCTGGCTTGTTTATCTCTGCTGGGAAATTCTGAGCTGCTCCATTTTTGAAGTGGTTTGCCAGGGAGATCTTCGGTTCCAACCAACTGATTGTCGTTCCTGAAGCAAAGGAAAGTTTGCGCTGAAACTTGCTCATCCTCTGCAAGGTCAGTAAACAGCAGTTTTCAACAAAAGAGCTATTTTTAATGGAATAAGCTGAAAGCAGCCAATTCCTCCTGCAGCCAGTGCCTCCAGCAGCCACTAAACAAAGGTGGTGCAATGAGACACCACCTTCAGTGATCATTAGCACAAACACTGGGATTGGCGAGCTGTAATACATGCAACTTGGACTGGAGAAACTAGTTGGTGTCATGAAAGGTGTAACCAGATACTCCAGGAGGAACCCAGTACCACGGGAATGTTAAGCAACCCTTACAGTTTCCTTTAACTGCTACCAAAACAAATTTAAAAAGCAGCTTTCCACTTAGCAGCTTCTAAAACCCAGCTCAGTTCTAGATTAAAAAGACCTAAAGTAGAAGTCTTGTTGCCAGTGTGTTGTCTGGAGAGGGTGCTTGTCTTTTCTCAGCTGCAGAGAAGGCAGGCACACACTGTTGAATAAATAATAGCTGTCAAAAAAAAAAAGCTGCAGGGTTTGGAAAGCTATTACCCACCTGATGATTCCAGCATATCTAGTTACTCCCAGTTAATTTATCAGGAGGGGTCAGGTTCCTCATGAATAATATAAATGTTCCATTCTTTTTCAAAGGGTAATAAAAGTACAGGTGATTCCAACCAGTTTTTACTGAAGAATACACAAACTGATAAACCACCTTGGCTGGGTTGCAAACACAGAAATAATCAGGAAGCCTGAATTTCTACTACCAGATAGCAGTTCTCTGTGCTTAAGAACCTATACTGAGGTATGTGTTGTCTCTTCCTATAGGATACACAATCCTTTATTTCCAGATCCCTGTTACCTGCAACTAGGTCACATGCTCAACCACAACAGGCAGAGTAAGCTTAATTGAGACAAATGGCAGCATTTCCATTGGGAAAATACTGGGAAAATAGCTTTGCTATTGAGACAACTTTTCCACAGCAAGGTAGCTGATTTTCATCATCCATTACTC
Source organism: Climacteris rufus (assembly GCA_013398175.1). NCBI lineage: Eukaryota > Metazoa > Chordata > Aves > Passeriformes > Climacteridae > Climacteris > Climacteris rufus. Next base: position 3,357,412 of record VZRZ01003586.1, read on the forward strand.
ATTAATCCATTACACTGTAAGAAAAAAGAATTCCTGACCAGTTTAAATTTTAGCTATTTAAACAGAAGTTTCAAAGAAGTCAAAAAAGAAGATGCTCAGAATGTCACTGCCACACCTTTTCAGAAAGGTTTTACTTGTCTTTAAAACCTCTTCATGACACCTGCTTTCTAAGCTGTAACTTTCAACACATGAATCTCTAACTGCATGTTCTATGCTGCATTTAATCCACACTCACTGCCTCTGCATTAGTTTGAATTAACAAATAGCCTCCCTTTTACACTCCCTATCAGCTACATCTAAAATAACCTTATTTAGTAAATTCTGTTTAGTTTTTGCTGTTAGCAGGGTGCTTTTCAAAGATCTGAGCTCCCAGCTGTGTTTTAATCTTTGTGAATGGACAAGATACCAGTTTAATACTTCTCTTCCACTGAAAAAGCTTATTGAAATCTGCTCTCAACTATTTTGCATAGGCATAAGCTATTCTCCTCACTTGTGACCTCCTCCTCCTCCCCTAAAGCTCTCAACCAATTTCTTTTTAAACAAATGTCAGCACTTCCTCTCTGCTACAGCGCAGACCTCTGAGTCTCGAGTTTTCACTTCCTACATTTTTCTTCAAAAGTTGCAAATTGTTGTTGCACACCACTTTTGACTTGAATTTCTGAAAAGTTAATGGGTGGAACTTTCTTGTTCATCTCTAAGTTTGTGATTCATAATACACCTTGATGTGTTGGGGCAGTATTTTCACTCTTCTGCTTGTTTTCTTTTTCTGTTTGGGGTTTATTTGTCAGCAAAGTGGCACTCAGATAATTTCGAACCCTTGGTTTTTAAGCCTGCCTCCACCCATTGAACCAGAAGTATCCCTCCTGAGTCAAGAGGGGAAATCTAAGCTAAAAGGATTAAAAAAAAATAAATTAAAATGTTCTTGGCAATCCTTGAAAGGAACAAATGTATTATAGTGTCCCTAGACAAGGCACAGCAGGGGGGAGATGGAAGGCTGCAAAAAGACATGCATTCTTTTAACAGTCTGTTTTTAACTCTGGCCCCAGTAATGCATCATCCAATCTGCTGATCCTCCCTTATCCATCAATCTCCCTAGGACATCACCAAAAATCTTCTAGATTTTGACATCTTCAAGCACTTTTTTTAGATAAGGTCGCTAACAGGCAGATACCAACTGAATAGCAGTCAGTGGATTAAAGCTTTTCCCTGCAAGGTTTAAAAAATTCAAAACCTACAATGCTTGTCAAAAAAACCCCCCCAAAAAAATATCTTCTTAAGTTATTGCAGTGGTGCTCATTGGACCCTACTTATGTCCCCAGATACAAGGCAAAAAACCAGCTCAGCGGTGCACACATGAAAATGCCAAAACAAAAATACTTCTGATGTGCACCTCCCACAGCTATGCATCAATAGTCAAAAAATTCACAGAGAACACGTAGAGTTCTTTCAGCACAACTTCAGAGCTCAGACAAATATCTTGAGAGGTGCTGTCCAGTTTTTCATTTATAAAATGAAATTCTGAACTGAAATACAGCAAAAAACTTAATTCAGTCTATTCACACATTCTCTTTTAACGCCTCTGGTGATTTCAGAACCACAAACACTTTTTATATAGTTTTAATACTTTCATGCAACACATTTTTTTCATCTTGGAAGCTAAACCAAATACAGCTCTGAAATAACATGCCCTGGCAAAGCAGGTACCACAAATAGAGGAACATGGGAAAGAAAAGGCAAGAGGCAACTTATGAGTGTTCTTTGTTACATACTTACTGTAGCTACTGATCTGTTGGGCAAGAGAAACTTTTGAAAATCCTAAAAGCTTTTTGCTCACAAAAAGCCACAAAGTAAACATGTGAAAAAAGGCACAATAAGGTGCAGAAGAATTTACAAACAACCATGACCACATTCAGTTCCACACACTGCACACGAATTAGGTAGAACAATTCTGCTAAGCTCCTACTTGCATCGAAGTGATCAGTTGTGCAGACCTGGCAACATATTTGTCTGCTGTCTGTGAATGCACACATGGCACACCCATGAGCAGTAGGGTTGGGGGTTTTTGTTTGTTTGTTGGGGTGGTCAGTTGTTTATTAGAAGAGATTTTCTATTTTTCTCAACCTTTAACGAATTTACATTGGCTTACAAGTCCATTCTAGCCTCAGAATAGAACACAACACTTGCCTGTAGACCATGGACCCTTAGACTAGGACAGTAACTCAAAACAAGAATACTGATATTTAAGCAGTATTAGTAACAACCAGTGCAAATTTAGAGCTTTGCATTTTAAAGCTTAACTAGAAATGGAAGCTACACACATGTAAATACTTATAATAGGTACTTAGTGTGCAAAAAAAGTCAAAAAGCATGACATTTGATAGAGTTGTAGTGGATACTACATGTCCTAGAATCTGCAATCCCCTAAAATTCCCCCTCTACTATTACTGTTCTTGAGTGGTCAGTTACATCCCAAAGGCAGTCTTCTTGTTGGGGTGCCTTATGTAGTTTATTCTGTTGAGAGATGATGTACAACAATTAGATGTTACATTTATGTAGCTGCTGCCACAGACTTCTTGAGAAAAAATATTTTAACATTATATTTTATCTTGATGATAAAAAATGTATAAGATGTACAGAGTTCCACCTAACACAAGCAAGTCAGGCTCTGGTAAAACTCACAAGAAACCAAACAGTCAGCAGTTTTCTTTGCCCATGTGAAACTGGGTTTAGTGGAATGAAAAATTTTCCAAGAAGGAAGGGATTTGTATTTGTTACAGAGTTCTGCTCTCTGTGAGCACCTATACCCACCTGCTGGTAAGGATCCCTTTTGTTGAGAAGCATGTTGTAACTGGAGAATATGGAAACAGTCATTTAAGCAGTTCATGGTTGCCATGGAAGTTGCTTTGAGCATCAATAGGTCTTGATCCAAGGATGTAAGGTGACCGGAGACAGGAAGGCATTCTATGCTCCTGATCAGGTCTCTCTGCTGGCCCTCAGCCTGAGACATCATCTGTCAAACAAAACTGTCACTTGGCAGGTGGTACAAGTGTTGTGTGATAAGAGTTCAGCTGTGCACACAGAGGATCCCAAACGATTTGAGGACAATAATAAAACTACAAGGTAACAGATGTATGTAAAGTTAACTGGACCTTTTTTTCTTCATGCAGCTACTACAGAGTCATTGAACGCATGATGAAATTACAAAAAAAATACACAGTACCTTATTAAAAAGCAAAAGAATACCAAAGTGGCTTAAAAATATAAATCAAAGAGGAATTTGAACACAACACTTGTTGCAGTAAACATCAAACACTTTCATGCCTAGTTGATAGGGATGGGGATTGGGGGGAAGCCCACCCTCCCTGTGTGAGGAGTAATTAAGCTCTGTGCTCTGCACAGCCTGGAGAAGGATCTACTCTGTGGGTATCAAGACCTTTTTACTCCCTATGACCAGAGATGCAGCACTTTGAAGGAAAATACCCATATTCCTCATTTTGGCTCATACAACAGTCTCATTTATTGTCTGCACTGATATCACACTTATTATCACTATCTCAGCATTTACTTTGCAGGGAGGGAAGAAAAGCCAGCAGGATTTTCACCTTCATCATGTGTTCAAATTGCAGCTGTCCTGTCCTTGTTGTTCCCCTTGCTCCCTGCACAAGCTCCTTTCCTCCTTCACACAGAGCCCCACACCCCTAAATCACAGAACCTGCAACAGCACATCTGCCCACATGAGGTACAGGGGCAAAGCACAACAGCCCCCAAGCAGCACTTTCCTCTTTATGCTCACAGAAGCTAAGTATTATCTGCTTTTGAATCCCAGGGATGAAAGCAAACTCCTACAACATGCTAGACCCCTTTCAGGGGAAGAACAACAAACAGCATCAATGTAACTGGACAGCAGCACTACTCTGCAGTCATTACATGTTGTCTGGCAGGTAAGTTAAATGCAAAGACAGACTGATTTACCAGAGCTGCAGCAGAATTTCCTTAAAGAATCATGAATTTAACTGCTAGGTTACTACAGAGCTTTTTCATTCTAATTATTTAATTCCCAACCCTAGCAGTATCTTGCTGATCTTCTTTTCAGTACTTCCCTTTCAGTAACTGCTTTTAGGATTTCATGCAATACTTAAGGAACATGTGTGCATCCAAGTTCACAGTATATGGTATTTGGAAGATTTGTGTGAATTCACAGAGCATTGGCTCTTTGAAAGTGGTGTTAACTGCAGAGTCAGCCTTAGCAGGTCCCAGGAGCAACAGGGCATAAAGCTACCAAAACACTGAGTTATATATAGCCTTGCCTATGCAAACACACCAGCTGCTATCACAACATGTGTCTCATGTTCCTACAGTCATCAACCTGGTAAAAGTCTTTGTGTGCACTTTTTTCCAACTTTGAGAAAGTGTGTTGGGAAAAAACAAAACTAAACACAGATGACAAATCACCACAATCCTTTTGGTGACCTTTAGTGTTAGCAATTTACTATGTGGTAGGACCCGGGCACTGCATTCCAGGATCAGGGCAGACAACAGGACAAGCCATGCTATGCTGAGCACTGAAGTTCAAATACACACATCTTCCCTTTCAAAGAACACACTTTGAACAGTCCTAAGTTTTTTTTCCTACTTATACACTTAGATTTGGGGGGAAAAAAATAGTGCCAGGAGAGGAAAAGAACAGTGACTAAAAATTTAAAATCTGTGAGAAGTACACAGGCTATTGTTCTCACTTTGCAAACACACACACCTGCATTTAGTGCAAGTTAGCACAAAGATCTTCTTAAACCTCCTGCTTTGCAAGGTCACCAAGTCAGCATCATGACACATATTCAGCCAAGAAGAAGTTGAAGGGAAAGGGACTGACAGAAAATCCAGCAATAGTGCAATTCATGGGAAAATCAAAAAAGGTCACCACGGAGCAGATCCTTTGAAAGAGACTCTTCCCACAGCTTCTCCAGCAGAATTTCTAAGTATTCAAGCTGTACCATACTCAGGTGTAACAGGCCTGCACCTGCCCTTCAAGCACTTTAACTAGATCTAAAAAAAAAAATAGGCATTCTATCTAACAAGCATTTAAGCTAGCTTAAAAAAGGCAAGAAAACCAACTTTAACACTCAGAAAAGCCACTACAACTGAGGATTCTTCACCTGTACAGGTCAACAATTTTTAAGCTGATAAATAATCATGCTGTGTCACCAAATTCAGGAGTAATCAAAAGACTGTGAATAGCTTCCTGTGCTCTTTGCAATACCAAGGAAAGTCATTCCACTTCATCCCAATTAGAGGATGCAAGCCACTGCTTCAGTGCTCCAGGTCACACTCCCCTTTCCTCCCTGAATTCTGAATGTCATACTGATGTTTGAAAATTCAAAAAGTGAAAAAGGCATTTCTGAAACTTTTCTTTTTTCCTTGGCAGGACTACACAGATCTCTGCATTAGCACTATAGGAGACTTTTCTGCTCTAAGAGGATAAAAACTGGATGGCAGCAATTACCCTTTTGTAAGACATCTGCAAGAACAGTCTGCTGTGGAGAGATTCACAGATTCCAAGGTCTGAAGAGGCAGTCACCTTGTGTAAACTACTGAATAATTATACCTAAATACCTGATACAAATCAAGGAACAATGACAGCACACCATATCAGGGAAAGTTTCTGCAACACCCGTTTACTGGCAAACTCACCAAAATGCTCAGCCACATATTTCAGGGTTAATGAGGCTCACAATACAGAGCACTCTTCTATTCCACTTTGTCTAAGTTCATTTTCCAGCTATTCACACTTCCTCTACCTTTATTTGCTAAATTAAAGAAGCCCTCTATCAGAAACTTATTTTTGCCAAGGAATGTATCACACTACACTAATTACAGTTAACATAAAAATACTGGTTAATATCAATTCTACCACTAAGTAACACAGGTTTGCAATCTATTATCTTCAGATATGCAAGATCCACCCTGGAAATAGTCTCAAGTTAAATCAACCAGTAGTCAGACTGCTCTGTCAGTCAAGATGAAAAGATAATTATTTCTGATTTTTTTCCCCCAAAATTCACACCTGAACATGTAGTGAAAAAACAGCAGGCTTCTGAATTGCTCTCTGTTCAGTCACATCCATCCCTAGACAATTTGTCTAAATGAATCAGAATACCAGAAAGTGGTATTAGCATTCTTCAATATCAATCATGACAAACCTCTCTTTAGCCATAAGAGATACAAGCACAGCTTAGTCAGTTCTTCTATAGCTTGACACGGGAAGAACAGTGCATAATTGTATCACAGTATGTGATGTTATAATCCTTAAGGATATTCCCTTGTCACCTGCAGTGCTACAACTTGCAAGCATAAGAACACAGTTCTACCTTTAGCATCAGGAGAAGAGTTGCAGAGTACAAAAATCACAGAATATACACCATGTACTTCTACAATTAGCCAAGGCAAGCTACCTACCCTCACAAGCTGTGCAATAACAGCTTAGGACACGCTACTGACAATACAGCCAACTAAGAACAGCAGGTTTCTCCACAGTCCTACAAATAACACAACAGTCCTCTCATAAAATTGCAAGATAATTTAAAGCATACAAACCTCTCTAACATCTACAAGGTGATCTGGCTGCATAATGGGAACCTTTTTTCCAGTTGGCAACCTGTGATGTCCAACACTGAAGAAGGAAACTGCATTTTGACTGGGTCTTCTTTGTACACCGGGAGAGTTGGCGCTTCCTTGGGATGCAAGAGAGAAGCTGCGAGATTTCAGGGGAGGGTTGTTCTAGTGAATAAATAAGCATATTGAGAAACATTTACAATTAATCCTAACAACCAGCAAATGTTCTAATGTGAAAGATACAGCAGAACAGTTTATTTTTAATTTTTTAATAGAGCAAGGACAGATGTCACAGCCTTAATAATGTATTAGTCGCAACTGCTAAATATTTTGCACTGTCTGCTGCTAGCTGCCCTTTTTCACAGTCTAATTAAGAACAATCTGTGAAACGAGATTGATCAATAAGTATCACTTCTCTGATTTGAAGATTAGTCCTTGATCTGCAATGGTACCAGAAATTGACTCCTTACAGACCCTGCAAGGATAGAACTGGCATTTAAGAGAATGGAATTTCATTTAGAACTATTAATTCAACTTGTCTCTTACAACCAATTCAGCTACAAGATGTTGATTGTAATTTCAAACCAAGATTTTATTCAGGTATCAGAACAGGTGTTACGGCTATCAGGAGATTCTATAAAATACACTTTATTCATACCCACCATGTGGTTAGCAAATGGAAGCAATATTACTTGGATATAATGTTGAGGACTTGCTTCTCAAACATGGGAATTCATCCTACATTTATTTGTGGGCTACTGAGTAGTTTTTAGAAGAGAAGTAATGGTAAAAAACAAAATAGTAAAGTTCCCAAAATGGAAGGGCTTTCATAACACTGAAGCTGTATTTGTAACTACTTCTACCACCAGCCTAAATGATTTTGCCCATGAGAACATCAGTCATACCTTTCCAATAGCTTCTGTGTGATGCTGTGTGCATATCTGTAGCCTGCTAACCCAGTGCTGCCTCTCTTTAGCATCAGTAGCTAATAAAAGCAAACCAAAAGGGTTCTGTTAATGAAGACATTTCAAAGTATGGGCAGAAAAGACTGCTTAATTCTTAAAAACACTCACAAGACTTTAACAATGCAAAGTAAATTTTTTTAATCTAGAACTCATTCACCTGTAATAACTATAACATTAAATCAGGTTCAACATGAATAGTATATACTCTTTATTTTTGTGTTACAAAATTAACTTTAAAACATCAACAAATTGTAACTTCCCTCACAAATACTGTAATTTAACAATAGGAAACATTCTCCTGGAATAAGAGTAAGGTATCCCAAATTAGAAAATTACAGCAAGTTGTCTTGGGAAGAAATATTGAAAGTTATTAGCCTAGATTTCTGCAGCCTACAAAATCAGAAAATGGGCGTTTGTAATCACCATGAGGTAGACAACAAACAATGTTTGGGAGAATGTAGTTCTCTGTGAGCATCCACACAGTACTGTTACCTAAAATGGTTCAGAAAACCTTGCATCAGTACAATTTCAGGACACTAAACACAAAGATGAAACCCCATTCTACACATGTGAAGTTCATGGTCTTCTGAAAGTCATAAACAGAAACATCATGGAAACATCCATCAAGACAGACTGTTTCTAGCTGAAGAGTGGGACAGAAGTTTTGCACATAATTTTCATTGCAGCTGTTTGCCAGACAAGTTCTCTGGCTTTGGCTGTGCAGCCAAGCCCAGCCTGAGAGCTGGGACTGTCCTCTAGTGGAAGGATCCCCTGTCCAAGAATCCAGGTCCTACCTCTTAGTTTATACTGCTCCCCACTGGCAGCATTGACTGTGAAGGTGTGAGAGTCTTCATCACTGGGTGAAATGACAGCTCCAGCCAGCTGCAGGGTACCTCTGGGCTTCAGATGCCTGGACTGCTCATTCACAAAGTACTCCAGCAGGCCAGCATCATTGTTTAACACAAAAAACCTGCAAAGATAACAACACAAATACACTAAACAAAACCTGCTCCTTCCATATTTTTTTTTTTTTGTGTAGGTGGTGGTACTGGGAGAAGTCAGTATTTCCATTACAAATTGGCACAGCTGGGATTGGGACTAAAAGACTTGAGTCAGGACAACCCCAAACATATGAATTATGTCCCTGAGTTGGCACAAAAATTGATTTCTTCTCAGAGAGCATGGACTGCACAACAGAACAACATGCCCACACAAGAATGCTATTGCAAGGTTTTGAAATCAAAAATTATATCCTGAATCATTAAGGCTTATAACATCCTTAAACTACATATATTAAGAGTAAAACAGCCCCAGATACAAAACAGTAGAGATGCAAAACCATGAAACTGAAGCAACTCCAGATTTTTTTTAAAAATGGAAGTGGACATTACACTTGAACTATTCCCTTGACTTTAATGATGGATATGACACAAGCCACTGCAGGCCAGGGGCAGCACTGTGTGGTACACCAAGGATTTGTCTCTCCAATATTAATTTGGTGGCACTGTGATGCTCTAGGAACAAACAGGAAGCCTAACCAGAGAATTTCACCTGACACAGAAAATCAGGTTCTTTCAGGGTAGACAGACATCCTGGCAAACTAAAGGGCAAAGCCTGCTTGGGTTTGAATTTACAGTAATGGAGTCTTAATTTTTTTTTAATGATGGCATTATTTGGCATAAAGATGAAGCCTCAGCAGAAAACACAAACCCAATATTTTTAATGGAAAAGGAGAAGAAACCTAGTGCTTTTCACACATGCATAGTTGTAAGTCACAAAACAAGTTAACTGCTTTTTATTTCCTAAGCCTTTTTTATACTCATGCCTTAATAAAAAATATTATTTATCTACACATTAGTTTAATCTATATTGAGGAAAGCATAAGATTCTTGCATAAAGCTTGCCTAATAGAAAAAGAGAAATCTAAGTATTACTAAAACAATCTGAAATGTGTTCATTTAGATGCTGCAGAGACCAACGTTACTAAAAAGCACCATAAAGGACTTACCGATATTGCCAGCCAGTGACAAGATTGGTGTATTTCATTAAGTAGCCATAAATATTTTCCATGTGATCACTATCAAAAGAGAGAGAGAAGAAATCAGACAATACCAAACACATTTTATATCTTCACAGCTTCTGATTATCTTTATCTATTCTCAGAAGGTGAATTTTCATCTTTATTTTTAGAATGGCACTATTGTTTTAATAAAGTCCCACTTTGAAGATTTTCCAGCCTTGTTCTTAAAATAGTTTCTTAAGACAATTTAACCAGACTTACTGAATTCCAAACAATTTCAATCTATAATTAGCTCAACCAATCCAACAGGCACTTCTGGACACATTTTTACAAGTTTCAGGTAATTAAAGACTTTGTATCCACACTGCTTCTGGTTCCTGCTTCCTCTTCAAAACAAGCTTTGTACTTTTGGACTCCTGAACAAAATTAGCACTGGCTTATTAACAGAGCCCTGATCAGAGTCCCAACAAAACAGTTCCTAGGTACTCCTACATCAGTGTGGTGTTATTAATCCTGCATGCACAGCACTCTTGCCCCCTCCACAGTCATCCTCCTGAGCAGATGTTCTACAGAACACAACATGCAAGTGCAGGTCACATCAACTTATTCTGAAATCTAAGCAGAAGCCAAAACATCTCCTCCTCTGGCCTGGCAGGAAAATCCGTGAAGGATTCAACTTGCAACATCCACCAAAAATGAGAATCCATCAAAGGCATTTGGCATGGAGACTTAACACCACTACAGGCAAAATACATTACTACTTCTGAAAATCAATTGCCCTAAATAAGGCTAACAATTACTATGGCTACAAATTACTCACTTTAAGACCACAGTTTAAAGACCCATTTTATGTTGTACATTCCCATAAATCTAGAAACGTCACCTCAACGCCCTCACCTCTTTAGAGCAGGGAATAATCCTACATTGAAGAACACACTCTTATGGACAAGTGAGGTCCAGCATGAAATAAAAGTTCCTATTATTACAATGACCCAAGTATCAGACACTTGCTTTTTCAAAAGACATTTGTGTCTAATCTTATTTAGATTTTAAATCAAAATTTCTGTAGCTTGTAGCATATTGAACAATAAATGAAATTATTCAGAGCGCATTGGAGCTGCAGCAGCCTTTCTTGGTTGTCAAATGGACAAAGTAGCCCCATATCAGCAAAAGGGGAAAGATGGAGAAAACAGGGCTACGAGAGCCAAGGGGTCATCTCCAATAGTGAGTTTTGGTTGCAAACATAGTTGGACTAAGTCAATATCAAGCAACAGCTGAAGCTGCTGTCTACACTTCATTTCTAGACAGTATCACCAGATTAATTACAAATCTGGCAGTTTGTAAATATAACATGTTAGACTATTTAATCCTAAAGGAAGCCATTTAGGGTGACACTTGTGAAAACAGCCACAGAGTAAATCACTGCTATTCAGTAATACTACTCAAACAAGAGATACAAGAATGTACATATTTAGAAGCAAAAACCCCAAGTTGCTGATATTTAATGTTACATTTATAAGCAAAAATATGTGTTCTGGTTATTACAGCATCAATCAGTATTGCAGTAATATCCTGTAATGGAGAGCAGCCAGCAGGACTATCTAGGAATTTAATTTCTAATAGCTCATTAAGTGGTACTACCGATAAAAATAAAACCAAGGAGAGCAGAGGGTGTCATATATTATAAATGTACAGAGAAGCAAAAGGAGACATAATCAAACTCATCAGCAGACGCCTCTCATTTGTTATTATTGGCATACAAGGGAAGTACAGTTTAGACTCGCTTGCTGTCTTAATTTAGCTGAAAATTATGAGATTGCATAGTCATAAAAATGTATGAGCTTGGGTTTTAATCATCTGAAAATTGTCCCTAGTCACAGCTAATTGTTTTTCAGTTCTAATGAATGCAAGCTTCACCCTTGCCTTTCAGTGAGACATCGTACACAGCCCTGCATATTTGGGCTACAGCCACTGCTCTCTCCCATTAACTAATGTGCCTAAATCACAGGTACCTTTAACAGAAGCCAATAAAAATCAGAAAGGTTCAGTTCAGGCTGCAGTGAATACAGCAGGACTACATGTAAGGCCTATGGAAGTCCATTTATGTGACAAGGGTAAATTAAACGGTCTTTGATTAAAATCATTTGACCTTTTTCTTTTTTGAGTGTGACAGATGAGATAGCTGATTTTGTCAGTCTTTAGAAAAAGGCACTGTAGGAGGGAGTGCAGCTCTTTTGGTGATGTATTTCCACATCCAATGACCACTTGACTACATTTTGCTGTCATCTGCATGTTCCTCTCCACTTGGATTTTCAATTTGTCTAGACCCAAACTTCTCCAAATGGCTCCTCTCCAATAATTTATACCTCTAGCCTCATCAGTCCCAAAAGTTGGAGGGTTGCACTGAAAAGCTTTGAAAACAATCCCCCAGAGAAGTCTGAGAAAGTGATTGAGAACAAACATTTCAACATCTGAACTAAGGCTTATTTTTAATAAGTAAAAATTTTTTACACTAATGAAATCTAAATCCAGTCTGCAAATTGCAATTCACAAAAAGTAAATTCTATAACTACACAAACCCGTGACAGAACTGCAGTTAACCTCCTAAATTTTTTCTGGGTAAGCACTAGTACTTCCCTATGAATACAAACAAGTATTTTCAGTATTATTTCTGAACAAGGCCAGGGATTGTAAATAGAGCACTTCTTCAAGAATTTTAAGATTAGTGCCTCCAGAGCAAGAGTTAAACTAAGATATCTCTTGTTGCTAAAGCAGTGTTGTAAGGCAGTTAGCATTGAAAAAAACCCAAACCAAAACAAACAAACAACACAAAAAAAACCCCACAGCGATCCCAGTAACATTTCACTAATATGGAATTAACAGCCAAGTTCTACAGAGCACCACAGAAAGTGCTTTTTTAAGATGGTACTTTGAGAACTAGAGATTGAGATTCAGGCACTGGTTCTGCTCACAGATAACCACAGTTCATAAAATATGAGTAAGACCTTCCTTAAAGCCCTTATTGTTGTTTCATTAGAAACAGTGCTGACAAAACCTGTTTCAAAGTTACCTGTGTACTTCAGAAGCCTCCATAATTCCCCACATTGGGGTTTTTGACTTCTAGAAAATAGATTTCAGAAGTGAACTTGACACAAAACACTGAGCAACAGATCTCAACACTGACAGTGAGGCCTGGTTCCACTGGGATCTTTCCTGATTTTCAGAATACCTCTGCATTCACACTGCTGCCTACATGTACCTATAGGTATGTGCATCTTTCCACAGCCAAGACACTGTTGTTGCTATTTAAAATGCTCACCACAGTCTCAGATTGTCACAGGAATAGCAAAAGCTCAGCAACAATGAGTCAACAATCCCTAAAGGCCATATTTCTGTCGAAATTCACGTGTCCTGTCAAAGAAAGGAAGTGTTGCAACAGACACATCACAGTCTTAAGGATGTAAAAAAAAAAAAAAATTAACTTTCACTGGTCTGCTTTAAGTGAGGATACTGTACAAATCACAATTCAGAAAAAAATTATGCAGAACTCATGGTACAACATTGGAACTTGAGCCCAGCATATCCACCACTTCCCAAAGCCTGTTTTTTTTCCCAAAGACTGAAAACCATTAAACTTGACTATCCATTTATCACAATTCTTTAGTTTCCAGAAATTGAGATGCACTGAAACTGTCCATGTAAGCAAGCTACAGAAGTCTGTGAACAATTACACATCAGTTCATATTCTTCCCAGAAAATTATCCCTCCCCTATATCAAAACTTGTTTACCACAAGGCAGATTTCTACACATCTTCACGCCACTAAAAAAACAACAGGAATAAAAGATTCACAGAGGATCATTGTTAGCTTATTTATAGTTTTTTTTAACTTGTCCTTTCCTAAGTTGCAGCTGCTGTCAGTGCCTTGCAGGGTGGTCTCCTGTGCGGGGGGAGAAAGAAGACAGTGACAATCAGGCCAAATTCCCCTGTATCCTGTTTACGTGCAGCACCCGAGCCTTGGACGCAGATACTGAGGAACAGTAGTCCCATAATGACGTCTTTCAGGACCTTCTGCCAACACCCAGGCTCACACCTGACAAGTGCTGGGCCAACATTTTCTCTGAGAAGCAGCAGCAGTGATGCAAAAAGCTTCGCCACCCTGTTTTCATAGCCCTCACGTGTCTGTCTCCGTGAAAGCCCCACAGAAAAAAGGCCACTGCTAGCAGTGGCACAAAATTACACCCGTCTGGAAAGCAGCTACAGAATAGTTCCAAGACTGCCCTTCAGATGATTTTAATTTTGCTGGGACCCAGACAGCACCACGTGGGATGCTCTGAGCAGCCAAGCCTCTGAAGACCCAATAGCTGCGTGAGAGAAAACACAGCGGCCAAAGGCTTCCCCACAGACTTGCGTAAGGCCTGACTTCAAGCAGCAGCTGAGTATGTGTGGATTTGCTTCCAGCAGGAAGGATGACCAGGAGTCTGGAACCCATGAAAATGTCAGGGAGGGCTCCTGAAGGGGGATGCAGCCTCCAGAGCTGCCACCACCACTGCTATCACAGTGCCTTTGGATTTTGGCCAAGGGAACACACCTTTCTGCTGAGCTCACAGAAAGATGCAAAACACTGGTGAAAAAGACTGTCTTCATATTAAAAGCCAGCAAAGCATATAGAAAAGAAAATAAAGAAATGAGGATTGTAAGAGTGCAAACCAATAAGTGATTTCAATTATACAGCTTGGAAAAAGCAGTAACCATTTTCACTGAATTTGTTCATCTCTACCTTCCCACAGGTTCACTGCTGGCAATAGCTTGGCTTTTCCTCACTGAGGAAAGTGCTTATCCACAGTGCACTGATTTCCCTTTTCCCTACATGGAGATATATGCAGTGGAGATGAGAAAGGGGAAGAAAAAACCCAAACAACTGTGTCAGCATTGGACACTTCGGGTGTATCTTCTGCAAGTGTGAAGATCACTTCCTCCCAAGAAACCACCAGCAAGTTAAGCACAGTCCAATCCCACAGGTCCCTGGTGCAAGAGCAGGTCCCCAGTAAACCCAACAAGGTAAGGCAGAAGCATGAGCTGTTACAGAGTATCTTCACCCATAAATTACATCTGCGTCTCCAAACAGCTTTCGCAAGGAAAAACCACTAACCTTGGAGTGCAACTCGCCAGCAGCACCCTACAGTCAACTGTGAAGTAGCAGTAAAGGTCTTGCTCTTCAGCTCATGGGTTTGACGACTCAATTATAAATTTAGAAACCAAGAACAAGTGCAGGAAAAGAGGTCCAACACTATGACAAGAACATCAGCAGGAGACCCTGAGGATACTCCAGAACACCACTTGGCTCCAAGTACGCTACCAACACACGCCCCCTCATTAGACATAAAAACTTCTCTTAGCGAGCACTCCTGTAAAATCCTTGGGAGTACAGACAAGCGTTGGAAGAGCAGTGCAGGCTTGCCATGAAGAAAAGGTGTGGCAGAGCCAAAATGAGCTGTCAGCTGTCCATGATTCCAGCATGATGCAGGCCAGGCTCCCTACCCCAGGGGTGAGGGGCTCTCCCACAGCCCAGCCTCCCCAGCCTCTGCTCTCAACACAGCAGTTGTGTTGGCACCTCAAGTTCTAGCAATATTAGTTCTCAAAGGGAGTGATAAATCAAGCTAACAGGGTTTTTTTTAAATCCATCTTAACTTCTATTCAATTTTCCTCTTTTGTGCATTAATGGCACAGGCCGATTATATATAAATGAAACTATTGTAACACTTTTGCAGTGCAGCAAGTAGAAAAAAGATAATAATTAATAAGTAGCAAAACACTGTTCTCACTGAACCACTATAAAACTGATTATTTAACTACTTTGTAATTTACAGAGCTTTTTAGCTCTCACAATACATCTGCCTGGAAAAAAATGCAGCAATATTCAGCTAAGCAATTTGTCTCACAGGCAGGTGAACACCTCAAGTCAGCAAGAACTCTGCTCCCGGACAATTTATTTGCGGATTTGCATCAGTGGAACAGAACTGAAGCTGGACCCATGAGTCAGTAGCCAACTCTGCAGATTCCACTGCAATATCATCAGTGGAAAACTGACTGCTGACAATTAATGCTATCCAAATACAAAGAAATGCAAGCAAAAACCTGTGTGGACCACCAGACTCAAGGAGCAATGGCCAACAGTTTGAAGTCTAGCTGGCAAAGTTCCAAGTGGTGCTCTTGTGCACTTCAGGGGTCAACACAACTAAAAGCCTCCGAGCTGGCCAATGGACCAGCACGTGCTCTCTGCAACCTCTCAGGTCAGACCAAACTCAGGGGAGCAGTCAGGATGCAGCAGAGTGGGCTGTCTTTCCAGGGAATCCTGACTGTCCAGAGGAACAGGCTGAACAAGACCACCTGAAGTTCAATGAAAGCAGTGCAAAGCCTTGTGCCTGGGACAGACTAACCCATGGGTCAGTGCAAGCTACAGATGTTGTGACAGACAAGAAAAGGCCAAGGGAGCTGAGTCTGTTCAGCCTCCTCCAGTGGCAGGAATGCCTTAACAGGGACGTCATCTCTGTCTCCCCTACATACAGAGAAGACTGAGCCAGACTCTTTTCAGAGATGCACAGCAGAAGAGCAAGTGGTCTCAACTTGCAGCAAATAAAATTCCTTGCTTGACACAGGGAAAAATTCTTGCCAATGAGGTTGGGTAAGGCCTGGCACAGGAGCCTAGAGAGAATGTGGCATCTCCATCCTTGGAGATGGCCAGAACTCAAAGAGCAGTCCTGACTGACATCTTCTAATTTTGAAGCTTTGAGCAGGAGGCTGGATTAGAGATTTCCCGGAGGCCCCCTCAACCCAAATTATTCCATAATTCTTGAACACAGAGAAATTAAGCAAAAATATTCCTATGTTAAAATTGAGGCATAAGATACCAGAAAGATTTAAATTCTAAAAAAGAAAGCACATGTGTTAACTACCTACGATTATGACAATATATAAAGAGTAGGACTACTTTCTTGTTCAGTGCTTTAAGGGGACAGTGATTCCCAGACAAGGAATTATTCAAAAGTGCTCCTTTTCAACATGCAATGAGTATGAAGTATTACTCATTTGGAACTCATGCACTAATAATAATGAGTTCCCTTGTGGTTTTCTTGTGCTTGCTATGATCATTTAAGAAGGAGTCATGTACCGAACAGTAAAAGGACAAAAACATCATTCCATTTTGCATACAGGGAACTGAGGCACAATGAATTTTCAGCCTCTCTAATTTTGACACAGATGCAGTCCAATTTTTATGTTATTCATACATTCAAATCATGGCTTCTGCTGAGTTCCCCTGCAAAAGTTTTGCAAAATCAGAGCCAACTGTTCAAAAACCAGGCCTTCAAGAAAAAGAGGAACACAGTTAGTGATCACAAGGGAAAAGCAGTTTGAATAATACATGACTATTACCACAAAGGAAGTCAGAGCCAGGGTCAGAAACCAGCTCCTAATACAGCATCCTGCAGTTCTGCCCAGCAGGTCTCCTGCTTTCTGATACACCTCCATGCAACAAATGAAACCAAATTTCTCAGTGCAAACTGGGTTCTGTGAGGAACTGATCTGACAAATACCTAAACACTAAACAAGATTTTAAAGTTTTCCAGCCTCCTTGAAAACTCTGGAAGCAAAAAAGAAAAAAATGCTTATCCATGGCAAAAAGCTCCAAAGCAGGCTGTCAAATACAAGATTGGCAGCTTAACACACACAGAAACAGCATTTCTTCCACCCAACTTCAGCCTGCCCTCCCCTCCCACTTCATCATTAAATACACAGTACTGAAAAGGCACAAGCTCTGAAAGCACCCTAAAAAGAAAGGTGTCTGGCAGCATTCCCATCAGGCAGCGATACCCTACAAGAATTCATCAGCACTGGCAGGTGATCAGAAGGCATGTCAAGGCAAGGGCCTTAAGTAAACAGGGGTCACTGCACTTGGGCCTTAATTTTGACAGTAGATGAGGACAGCACAGGAAGCTCCCCAGCATAATAAAACAGCAGCAGCTGGTGCTTTCTGCCTCTGCATTAAGCAATGTGATTAGGTCAGGCACACGCAGTTTGTTTTCCATCTTCTCTCTGGGGAGAGCGAGTGTGGCAGAGCACAATGTTAATGTTGTACTACAGTTAATTAAATCGCTGCTACATAATTACATTAGAAAAGGTGAAGTTGAAAAATACTCGTTGCACTTAGTGAAGGATAGTTATTTGTAACAGCCATTAATCCCTGCAGAAATCTATTCCATGGAAAGCACAAATTATTTGACACTTGACAGTACTCAGGAGTTCCCGCTTCTTCAGTTTAGTTTAATTTGAACTCTAAACGAAGGTCCCAGTAGGAACACAAGTACACTGGGTGCCAGAAGCAACTCCCACATGTGACACCCTTGTCTGTCCAACATGGAGAGGCTCTGAGAAGCAAGAGGGACAGTGCTCTTGGCAGTCACTGAGGAGCCACAGGGCTGGAAAAGGGAACCCAAACCTTGTCACCTGGTCAGGAATTGGGCTCATGTTCCCTACTAGAACTTTAGTCAACATGAAGCTCCTGTTTAAATTACCCAAACCTGCTTCCCCAACTGTATCCACCCCTCACACCAAGATTTACTTCTCTTAATTTACAACACATCTGCTCCAATGCCAATTTCCCAAGTTGAAATACATGTGTGAACATGAATGGTTCACCTGCCTTTTGAGAAGTGCCTGGGGCTTTAGCAACTGTAAAATCAGTTTGGCAAAAGATGACCTTAATACTTTAATAATGCAGCATGGATCCTGAGATGAATGTAACTGGCTGATTTCTTTAAATATGAGCTTCTTGTCTATTCTAATGAGCCAAATGTAAAGTGCAGCATTTCTAAATTAGCGTTATGAGCATGGTATACTCCTTAAGCAAAGAGTCAAATGAGGATAAAGAAATTCAGGCACCAGGTTTTTCAGTCAGTTCCCTCCAGCATATCAAACAAATGTGACAGCACTCCTAATCTGATTTTTAGTAATAAAAAGAACACATAAAATAGCAGAAATAGATTTTGAATTTCACAGCAACCACTTGAGAAAATCATCTTTTCAGCACTCCAAATCACAGCTCAAAAGACCAGCAACAAGTCAGAAAGTGAGCAGCATGGGCTTTCTGAAGGCCACACAGTGCTGAGGTATCTCCACACATCACCAGAAACAGAAGCAAGGAAGATAAGGGCTCATTTTGACACAAGCTTGGCATCAGAGGCACAAGACAACCCAAAAGATGCCAGCACCTCCATGTGACAATGCCAGCAGGTTCTTAGGACAGTGGGATACTGAGGAAGTGGGCTGCAAGACTGGGGGAAAATCAGAACAGGAGCAGCCCTTGCCAGACCTCCCACCTCGGAGGTGACACCACAAAACTACAGCCTCTCTCTCCCTCTGCAGCTGTGCACCACAAGGAAGGGAGCTACAGTTATTAATTACAGCAAACATACACAAATTCCACATAGAATCCCAAAGAATTTTGTTTCAAGCAGTGCAAAAAGAAAACCCAGAACAAGGGAGATGGGGAAAAACAAGGAAGCACTTCAGGTGCCAGCATTAGTGAGAACTGCCCTAGGAGGACACTAACACTTATGTGAAAACTTGGGAGGTTTTGGAGGTTTTTTTTCTCCTACTTACCAAGCCTTAGGGACTGCAGCTTAAATTCTGGCCTGCTCTCAGGAGCCAGTGGATTAGGTCAGCTCACACACCCCACAGCCTAAGCAAGGATCTGATGCCCAGACAAGACAGAGGACCAGCAAGGGTAAAGTTTGCAAGTGTTGTTGAACACTGCACTGCCACTACCTCCTGTATCTGTTTCTATCAAGTTGGTTTCAGCTTTGAAGACCAAACAGATTAAATTTATCCTCCCAAGATCAAACATTTCTTGGAATGTGACCAGAAACACTGAGAAACTAGGAACATCCAGTATGGCTTCTTGCAACTAGGACTGACATCTTCCAGACACTTCCCTTTATTACTACTAATTATATCATTTTTGCAAGATAGCATGAATGAAAATCAAACACTTCCACAGCCTAGCTCAGTATCACATGCTTTACTTCTATGTGTTTGAAGTGCAAAGCATTGTTAGTCACCCTCAGGTGAGGGTAAGTGGGATCAAACTCAGAAATCAGCATTGCCTTTAAGACACATTTCCTCTTAGATCATTTTATGACAAAGAGTTCATGATCATCTCAAAATGCAGACTTTAAATATATTCATGTGTTCCAGTTACCAGTTCTTCTGCTACATTGTCACATGCTGACCTGCTCAAACACAGAAGACTGAATTAAGGTCAGCAACTGTTTGCTCCCTTTTTTCAGTATTTATGAAGATGCTTGCATAGTATCAACTGAAAAACCCTTAAAAGAAGACTGGCAACTACTTCACTTGTTCAAAATTTGTTAGCCATTTGCATTCAACACAAAAAACAATTAGTGTTACCCTTTGGCAAAATTCTCTCTGCTCTTATTCTCAGCCTCTTACTCCAGCTCAATGCCACATGGAGTAATTCTGCAACAGAATCTGTCTTAACTTGATAACCTAATTAATGACAAGCAGAAGCCACCCAGCCACCCTCTTACTGGCCACTGTCACAACTAGCATGGAAAAAAATACCTAACTAAAAAAAAAGTACTATCAGTCTAGGAAGTTTACTCCTTGAAGCTGCTTTCATACAAATAGTTTTCTATATTGACAACTGTGAATAACCCTGAAGCACTTAGGTAAACTTCCAGGAACAGCTAACTAAAGGTAACTGACTTCCTTACACAAAGAGCAAAAGACACAATCTGTAGCATTTTATAACTATACATGGCTAAACACATAGTGAACAGATGCTAAAACCATTTCAGAAATAAAGAACAAAGGCAGCAATCTACAAAAATACAAGCAGATGTGAAAAGCAAATAGGTTTGAAATGTAACCTGTACACTTCAAAATCAGCAATCATCTGGGAAATTCATGAACATTTTACATGTATTACTACTGGCAAGGGAAGAAATGCTGGGAATCCTTTTAATAGCAGTTGAATTGATTTATGTATTTGAGAGCAGAACCACTAAGAAAACATAAGAGGACAGCATATTAGCATGTCTCCAACTGGGAAAGACAACCTTGTTTCTCTAGTCAACCACAGTGCTGTGAATGTTTCATTTTGTAGATAAATGAGAAGCAGTGACTGCAAGTCACTTCTCTCAATTATCTGAAAGCCCCTCAAGCCGGGCTGACAGGACTTGTTACACTTCTCTGGCACATATTCTGATCAGCTCTCCATTTAGCTCATGGACAGAGATTGTCTTCTGGTTGTGAAATTTTTATATTATTTGAATGACTACAAATCACATGTCACAGAAGCACCTGCCAAACCTGTCTCCTTTCTCTCACTGCTTTGAAACTATTCTTGTTCATTTAACCTGGAGCAAGACAAAAACCAAATGAAGATGGCCACGAGTTAAGGCAGAATTGCTGAACGCAAGTAATTCTTCATATGGATAATGCTATACTTACTTTCCACCTTGGTTACTGCTGAAAATAAAGAAAATGTTTTAATATTAAATTACTTTATCAAGTAAGCTTTTAATAACCTGAAGTTATACAGAAGTCTGACCTCCTGGTAACTGCTTCTCTAAATGAAAACAGGGTAAAAATTTAGTGTGCAACACAGCCTCTCAGGCTCCTCTCTATCTACTTAAATGCAATTTAACATACAGGAAAATGCAGCCAGTGAATGGGCTCTCTCTCACTCTGACCCTGATCATATATTCACAAGAAAACAAGTTCATTTCCTGTCAGATGGCTAGGAGAGCACTTTCTCAAGAAATTTTTAACTTTTAGTAAGTTTAAAAAAAAATCTTCCTACCCACTGAAGAGACCAAACCCTTTCAAATTTCAGAAGAGGCACTGCTTTACTGGCTGTCTACACTCACCACTACACAGGCTACAAGCAGGAAGTCTTGATGGGATATTCAGTTGTATCTCCACATCATCTGAAGTGTCCGACACATCTGGGTGTCTCTCCTCCACTCTGACAAATATTTGGTCTAACTCTATCATAGCTATTTAAAGATCTCCCTATTATTTCCCTACAAAAATACAAAGTTTCTGCTTCATTTTTTATTTCCTAGATATTCACTTTATGCCAAGGATGTGGGACCTACTACCTCTTTGAGAGGTTCAGTTTTCTTTATTTCAGGTTACAGCAGTGTTGGAGATGTATTTTTTGTCCATAGTTTTCATTCCTCACTTGGAGCATTCAGCTATCAAGTACCTGTTGTGCCATTTGTCTGACAACTCTGCTACAGCTGTTTTGACCAGATGCTTCACCAAACTAAACTTCTGCACCGGGTGTGGTCTATGGAGAGCAAGTACTTCAGAACCAAGCCGTGTGACCAGACATTACTCACACTCTGGGCTATGAAAGCTAAAGATCAAACTTCCACCAGAAGTTCCCAGAAAAATCTGTTTCTAAAACCCATATGTTAGACACTGATTTATCATTTGGGGGGCGGGGGGGGGTGTCTGTCTTTTGTCAAATACATTTTAGCATAGAAGCAATCCACAATGTGAAAACTAAGCTACAGCATCTCACCCAGAAGAGTTTCCTAGGGAGAGAGCAGGGAAAGGTGATATTTTCTGGCTAATTAGAGAGACACATCTAGGAGTAAATAATTGATTCCCAATAGAGCAGAGATTAACAGCAAGGTACCTCGAGTGTCCACAACAGTAGAATCAGTACACTAAATTTGGGCAAATGATCTAGAATGATATAAAAAACCCAACTTGCACGGAAGTATTAGAGCAAATTAAACAAGACATTGACAGCTACAAGGAGTAATATGGACAGTTCCCACGCAGAGCTGTCAAGCCACCAAACTGACTAACACTCAGAGTCAGTTCAACTTTTTGTCCTACAAGTCACAGCACTGAAAGAAGAAACAAAACAGCTAGATGGATAATTTTAAAATTTCACTGCTGAGCACTGACCTGTGCCCACCATCCCAAACACAGTACAGCAAAAAAGACATCCAGGCAAATCAGGCATCTCATCCCTTCCACATAAAAATATAAAATAATTCCATTTTGTTTGCATAAACTAACTCCTGTATTTCACATGTGAAACACACGAACAGTTATGCATGTGTTTAGTTACAATAACAGCAATTTTCATTAGAAAATTCAGTTCTACTCGAATCCAGAGTTTAAAAAAAAAAGTTTAAAAAGCAACTAGGAAGAGTGGTTAAAACGACCAATAACTACATGTGACAACTAGCTTTCCCTACTAAACAGCCTGAAATATTCACCCTGAAATCACCACTTCTCTTTCTGGCACCAGCGACCAGAAAAGCAAATTACTCATGACCCAGATTCTCAGCGATGACCGAGCTCCTCACTCCCTATTAAAAGCAGCGGGCACTCGGGTGCCCGCACATCCCAGGCCCGGCGCTCCTGTCCCTCTGTCCGTCCGTCCCACGCTCCGGCTCTGCGGTCCGCACACGCAGGAAACAGCAAAGCCAGTCCATCTGGGCTGGCAGACCACAGCTCTGGACAGTCTCCATTTGAAGGAGAAGTGTGCGAACTTCACAGAACCGGCAGCATTTTCAACAGCAACATGGCAGAACTCCAGTCAAGGAGAGACCCAGGAGCAGAGATTCGGGAATCTCCCGAGCGATGCTGTAGCAAGCCCGCTACCAGCGTGTGAGTGGGAACGTGTTCGGAGAGCACAGCAGAAAAAGCATATGGAAACCCTCAAGTCTCCCGAACACACAGGCAAATAATTCAAACTTAATGCCGAGTGCTCAGCTTCTCCAGCTTTCTTCGCTCCCTTCTGCTGACTTGCTGAACCTGAGTAATCACCCCGACCTATGCTAAGCACAGCCGTTCTTAAAACAAGTTAGGTAAGACTGAAAGTCCGTGCACACTCAGTTTTGCTATCAGCAACCAACAGAAAGCATAAATAAAAGAAATTAATGACTGCCGTTAAGTTCTTAAAGAAGAAACGCCGATCTAAAACTCAGAACAAAGTTTGGCTTTTTTTGGAAAAGCTGGAAAGCGACGAAGTGCCTCCAGTAACTTTAAACCAGTCTCCGCGTTCTGCGAGGGAAAAAGAGGATCCGAAAGGAAGGAGCAGAGGCAGATTACCCTCCGGGAGCTTTGTGCTGATACAGGAGAACGGGAGCCGCCCGCCCGCGGGCACCGCGGGGATGGTGGCCGCAGGCACAGAGGGTGCCCGTGTCCCCCGTGCCGCACCCGGCGGAGCCGGGGGCTGCCAGGGCGGCTGCAGCCGGGGCAGCCGCGCCGCCCACCCGCGCTGGGGCAGCTCCCGGGCCCGCCACC
>VZRZ01003586.1:3381582-3393759 GCA_013398175.1 Climacteris rufus
ACCCCTCGCCCCGCTCGGCTGGGCCGGGCTGGCCGCGCTGGGCTGGCCGGGCTCCCGCACGGCCGCGCCGGGAGGGGCGATCCCGCCCTCCCGCTCCCTCACCCGGCCCGGCCCCGCCGCCCCTTCCGGGTCAGCGCCGCCGCCATCTTTAGTGAGGGCAGCGCTCGCAAGCCTTCGGAATCGCCTGAAGCTGGGGCGTCACGTGGGAAAAGGGAGGGTTCCTCAAACCCCTGATGTTTGATTCGGCTCTCGGCGCCCTGGCAGGACTCACATTAACGGGTTACGGAATAACAATAAAATTGCTGCCGGTTAAGGATCGAGGATTGCCGGTGATAGTATCTGATCGCAAAAACGTGTTCAAAGCACTACCTTAATTTAAAGCAACATACGGACAAGCTCCAATCGCTAACAAAAGCGAGGTCGAGATAATCATTCAGCGCGGACAGAGTACGGTTCTTCCCCTGTAGGTGTCCCTGTGGGGGAGAAGACGGGTTCAGCCCATGACTGATCCCAGAAGTTCCAATGCAGTCTTCCCTAACTTCTCCCCATTTCTTAACTTAAATGCTTTCGTAGTCTTATATTTATATTCCTAACTCACATAGCTTTTATGGTATTTCTTCACATTCAGGTGGGGCTTGAGTAACTTTAGCCATACATCTCACTGAGGGGTGGTTATACCTTGAGTGTGGCTATCTCAGGATAGTACCTGCGATAACCTTGGGATGGAGATAGGTTTCAGTCCAAGGAGAGTGATTTTGCCACGGTTGATGATTCAACAGCGGGATATCTTCCCTTATCTCCCTTGGTTTTCAGCTGCTTGTGCATTATCAGCTAGAATTCCCTCCTCTGCGGCGCTTTTTCCAAAGCCTGGCCGCGGTGTCTCCACTCTGCTCCACCTCCGTTTAGTCCTCCTTAGTTTGTGTGTGGGAGGCCGGGGATGCTGACCACATTCCATCCACGGAATAGCAACCATCATTTCCATACCGTTATCTTCTTACCTCCAGACACCTTCCCACATCAGGGCTACAGGAATTCTCCCCGGAGAGTAAGAGCAGACTGAGAGGAATCAGGGACCTGAGCTGTGCCATACACGAGTGGGGATGTGACAGCCGGGATCTCGCTGAGTGCTGTCACAGAGACCCTCAGAGCAGGGTCCAACCCAGCACTTCACGCACCAAGTGATGCCATGGCACGGCCTTGAGAGGACACACAATTTTTCCTCCTATTGTTGGAAATGATACAACTTTTAACTTTTTTTTAATGGCTTTAGTCCGGGGTTTGTTCGACTTTGCTCAGAGGGAGGCAAATTTATGTTTCTTTTCAAAAGACTCTGTTTCATCAGACAAGGCCTGATGAGCTTAACATCAACAGATTGTGAGTAACCAGCAGGTACACAGGAGATAAGTGACCATTAAAGAACATCATCAACCTCAAGCATCACCCCTTGGCATGGTTGGATACACCTGGTCTGGAAAAAACTGATAAGAGAACCGAAGAATGAGGACCAAATTAGTATCGAAAGTGAAGGCAACAATAACCAATAGGAGACTAAATACTAAGGATTGTGTAATTTAAGACCAATGAATGAGAATTTCTTGAGTTTTGTCTGTATAAATATGGGAAACACTGGGTGAAATGTCATGTGTGATGAAATGATCTTCCCTGTGTAATCATCCCACATCATGTGTGGATGAAGTAATTTCTGTTGTGCATCCTGGCCAGACCAACATCCTGGCCAGAATAAAGTAATGCCTTAATTCTCTAACACTAAAAGACATTGTTGGAGAGTTTTTGTTCTTCCCACAGTTTCAGTGACACTATTCTTGCTCCACTTATTGCATTTTTCTTTCAGGGAATGCCATGATATCTAACTGGGAGAGATTGGTCTGGCTCTGTAATCTTTCAGGCCAGGCATGGCTTTTGGCCAACCTAAACTTCACTGGCTGCAGCTGTGTTATTTCTTAAACTCAGGGGCAGAGGATCTCGTTCTGCTTTAATCAACCTGCACGTGAAGCAGAGAAAGGCAGAATCAGACATGACTGTGGTTAGCAAGGCCACTCCACATCTCATCCAAACTCCCTCCTCCACTCTCCAGTTCTTAATACACACTTATAATACTGCAAACAACTGTGATGCAAAAGATGTTAAAAAATCCCTATGTGAGAATCATATGTAGAAGCAAAATTCTAAAGGAGAACATATTTCAGACAAATAGTTCATTTACCTACAGTACCCCCTTGGTAGGCAGCAGCTTTTTACCCCGTGAAATCTGCCCTGGCCTTCCCATTTCTTACTGGCATGTTTTGACTTTCCCAGTGACACTAAAAACATCTCTGCCTTTGGCCAGCAAACAGTGCAGCATGTTATGAGCACCAAAATATATTTATAATCCTTAATCTGGAGCTAAACTGTCACATATCCATCCTTCCCTGCCAAGCACACACACAATCTCTACCAGCAGACCAGTGTGGACTGCCTGTTGCACCTACACCTAGAATGTCTCTTACAGGGACAGAAGATATTACTGGTGCACAGGCATAAAATCCATTACTTATGTCTTTTTAGAAGCACTCTTCTCATTGCAGGCAAAAAAAGGAGCTTTTCCAGCTGCATTTTGCTCTTGTGGACCCAGAGGCGAACAGATCAGCAGAGTAACATTGTCTATAAAAGAAAATTTTGGCCAAAACTGTACTATTCCTGCCCTCCAAACATATTGCTTCCCGCTCTGCCAATCCCTTGAACCTTTAATTGAAAATATAATATAATTTCATGGTATCATAATGTATACCAATATCCCTGAAATTTTCCTGGGAAAATTTGAAGCAAAAGAAACTCAGGCAAGCATTCCACTTGTGTGTTTTATTCCCCCCCCCTGCTTAAGGACAAGCAGTCCCAGCAGAGACACAGCTTCACCTGTGCTAGACCTTTGTAACCATCACAGTTGGTCAGCAGGATGTGCCTCCACCCAGAACATTTCCCACAGCACAGACCAGGCCAGCAATCCTTTCTGCCTGTTTCTGCAGCCCCTGAGCACAGGGCAGTGAACTCAGGTTTGCCTCCCACATGCATTTGCTTTTTTCTCTTAAAAAAGGTGCTGCATGTGCAGTACCAGAGGCTCTCGTAAGATGGCATTGACAAAATGCTGAATAGCACAGACAGGCTGACAGCTCAACCACGCTTGCTATGGGCTTACACAGTTTGAGCTGCTTTTGCTCTTTAGTTCATGGATGCTCCTACTTATAACTTGTGTTCACTGCTCTCAGTCTCCTTCTCTGTTATAATTTAGTGGCTGAAAAGAACGCAGGTCCCACCCTGGCCCTTGTGGGCACAGCAGAGGGTGAGTGCTGGGTCCCCACAGCTGTGCCCTGCCTGCAGCCTCCCCCAGCCTCCCCACTGCCTGCCATTCCTGCCTCTGGAGGAGGAGATGAGGAAGAGCTGCAGATCTGGAGGAGGAACATGTGAATAGGATAACAAAGGTTTACTGATATTTGTCAAATCAAATATTTGTAGGCCTGATTATGGCTAGAAGCTGAAGTAGGTTGTATTTTATCGTAACTCAGGTTAAAGCAAATTTGCCACAACTAACCATTCTGTTGATTTCAGGAAACTGTCCAGGATCATAGCAACACTAAAACAACTTGTGTTTATTTCTTTCAACATTTACAGTCTGGCTATACATAGAATCACAGAATGGCCTGGGTTGGAAGGACCTTAAAGATTATCTGGTTCCAACCCCCCTGCCATGGGCAGGGAAACTTTCTATTAGCCCAGGTTGCTCAGAGCTCCATCCAACCTGGCCTTGAACACTTCCAGGGATGGGGCATCCACAACTTCTCTGGGCAACCTGTGCCAGTACCTCACCACCCTCACAGTAAAGTATGTCTTTCTAATATCTAATCTAAACCTACTTTCTTTCAGTTTAAAGCCTAATACACGTAGCATTTCTTCAGAGCAGCAAACGTTATCCATGTTTGAAGAGTAAAAGCACTAAATTTCAGCATATTTTTCATCACCTGTGTACTTTTAAAAAAGAGTGCAATTAAAAAATATATATAAATAATGATACAAGTTTTTTACCACTCCCTTGTTGGTTGGGGTTTTTTTTCCGATTTAACAAGTATCTTAGAAAGAGAACAAATTTAACAGTCTTAAATCTGGGTCTCCCTCTGGTAGCTGGGCCACAGAAGACAAAATTGGTCCTGTCTGCTAAGGGAACTACATCCTCTACAGGCATGCGGGGGAATGGCATCAGTCCTGGGAAAGGAAAGCCACAAGTGCAGCCTGCCTTTACTGCACGGGAGGTGCGACTTTTCATGATCACTGCTGACCTGGGGGAGCTGCCCAGCGATGAGAGAATGACAGCAAAGTCACTAATGGAGCCTCACATCTGCATTTTTTAATTGTACAATTGTTCTCGGCGCTAGATTCTTTCTCAAGGCAAACTGATACTCGAGTTTATTAATAGTCTGGGAAACAATGTTTCTGGTCTCTTTTGCATAAGGAATGTGAAAGAACTTCCTATTCTTGCTAGGAATAGAAGATACTTGCTTCCTAAAACTGTAAATGCTGTGACACATGAACAAGAAAGGAAATTCGGATAAAATAAACAGCCTTTCTCCTTCAACAGCCTGAGCACAAGGCTGTATGCTCCTGACCATAGGTGAAAATGGCCAGTAAGGTCAGGTAAACGTAACAAAAACTTTTTCACCTACCAGGGTACTCCACACTGTAAATATATTTTGAAAGAATTTCTTAATTTTGGAGCTTTAGAGATACCACTGAGTCCCTGGGTCTCTGGCTTTGCTGTTTAACATGTATGAAGCACTGGTGCTTGCTTTGAACAGTTATTCATCAGACCTTCCATGTCTTAAGGAGTCAAAATCTTTTTTCATTTGGGCATTTCAGTCACTGTCAATCACCTCCTAATTTCCTTGCTCTTCTCTACCAATCCCTAAGCATCATATCTTGCTGTAATACAGGTGCAGCTGAAAGCAGCAGACTCACACATGACAGCAGATTGCTTTGCTTATGAAGTCTCTGTCCCTGCCCACAACCCACTCACGTTCTTCACATTCACATTTGGCACCATTCTGTGCTGCACTCAGTGTGACTTTGCACTGAGTCATGCTCCAGGGTCCAGCATGACCTCAACCCTACACAATCCTGATGTGGCAATGGAAACTGGGGCAGCAGCAAAGGCTTGGTCTGGCTGGAAGCTGGGAGTGTAATCCCAGTAGCTTCCCCTCTGTGAGAGCCTCCTCTCTGAGGAAAGGACTGTGCCCTGGGAACTCAGTGAGGAACAGGACTGAAGGACCTTCCATTTGCCTCGGAAGAGGTTTCTTTGGAGTTGCTGCCTGTATAATTTTTCTTAAATGCTTCTGTGAAGAGAGCAGCCTGCCACAGCCTGGAGCTGTCATTGTCATCATGCAGGCATGGAGCTGCAGCAGTATCAGAAGCAATGTTGCTCTGCAGCAAAGACCACGGCCCCCCACCCCTCTGCACACAGGCAAACTGTGATCAGCACTCTCACATTGCCTTTTATCTTTTAGCCCTCCACAGCCTCCGGTTCCACCCACCACCCAGCCCTGCCACCTGGAACCCTCAAAACACTTACACTACCTTGGAGGACTTCCAACTCCCCACACAGAGTAAAGTTTGTCCTAGAGACACAGCTCACCAGCAGCAGCAGGAGGTAACCGTGTTGAGACCAGAGTTTGAGACATTTCCGCAGCCACACCATCGATGAGCCCCGTGTTTCAATCCCTTTTGCTGCCCTTGCATCACTTCCCAGCATGCGTGGCTTTAATCTGGCAGTGTGCTGGAGCTGCTGCTGACAGCTGGATGTGTGTCCTGGGTCTTTTCCAAGTGCCAGCCCTCTGCTTGCTCAAGTCACACAGGGATGCCTCAGTGCCCTTTTCTCTCCAAGTGGTGAGCAGGAAGGGAGCTCGGGGTGTTGCCTCACAGGCCCCTGTGGCCGAGTGCAGGCTGTTCTAGCACAAAGAGTGCTGGCTGGAGCCTGTCACCTCTGTCTGTCCTTCTGCACCATGGGAGGCTTTGCCTCCTGCCTTGCCTCAACAGCCCCCGGGTGACTCCTCTCCCTGGATCTTTTCTGCCATGTCACCCCAACAGAGTGAAACAGGAGCTTCCTCCAGATATCCCCCTGCTCCAGCCCTTTGTGTGGGGAATTCTGGAATTCAAAAACATACATTTGTCTGCTTAGGGCCTGATTTCTTTGAGAAACGTAGCCACATGTGAGTCCATCACAGAGGAGTCAGCCCTCCATTCTCTGCATGGGGAGAGTGAGCAGGCACCGAACGAGCCAGGCTGGGTCACTTTCTGAGCACATGGACTTGCTGCTGGGAGAGGAGGCCAAGGAAAGCACAAGCCTTTATCACCCCCTTGGGTCAGGCTGTGCTCAGCAGGCACAAGGGGGCACATGCTGTGGTTGTGGTTGTGGTTGAGGGGCTTCCCAGCTCTGTTATCTGTCTCATTTCCAGCCTTCTCCTGAGATTTTTTCTGCCCTACACTGTGGCACAACATGGCAGTGCTGCCTTCAGCTGTTCTGCAGCTTTCTGTTAGGACTCCTTTCCTCTGTGGTTATCAATATCCTGAAAACTAATGGGATTTTATTAATGTGTCATCTAACCTTAAGAGCTGCTGAGTGAGTTCCGTTCTTCAGTCATCAGGCCTTTCTCCCAGATGCTTTACTGTGTCATGCTTTACTCCTACACACTTTTCCTACATGGTTTCTATGGCAACATGAGTATCTCTCCATCTGCTGCAGATCTCCATTATCATGTTTAGATGCTTGTAATCTCAGTGACAAGTGTCATTTCCAGGTGTATCATGCTAACAAGTTCAAAAACCAAGCCAAAGCACGTGGTAATTTTTTTACATAGTCCATCATTTGACTGCTGTGTTGCCATTTAAGCTCTGCTTGAGGGATACTGAGCTGTTCTTACCAGATCTCCTTCTTGTACCTGCACACTCTAACCAATTCTGGATTTACTTCATAATTTCCAAATTATATCCTTCCTTCTCATTGCAGCCTGTGCCTACAGAGTGGGTGTATTTGGATTCTGGAAAGTCTTTGTTGGTCTGTTGCCTGGGGTTTGATATCTGTTTTATAGAAAATTAAGTTACTGTTTCTCTTCTGGCAAATGCATTTTCCAGTTCTGCTAGAGTCTTATTGCTTCTCCTGAAAACTTTCTCTGTTGGATTACAGATTGCCCTAAAGAGCACAGATGGTTTACTATTGGCCTCTCAGTCTATTCTGCTTGAAATCCTTAAAATACTTGGAATTACGTAGATTTCTATAGGGCTAAAATCCTTTTGCTAAGTACCTTGTTGGACAACTAACTTAAGTGTGAAAAAAAGTTCTTTCTATGTAATCTGATCAGAATCTGCAGCAGAAAATGCAAGTAAATGAAATGAGTGGAGTCAAAACTTCACTGTTGATTTGTTTTCTAGATCCCATGAGTGAGTAAAAGCAAACTGCAAGAATTCCATGTGGAAGCTGTAAAGCTGTCAGTAATTTGTGCTGTCAGCTCTTAGGGACACAAACTGACATGGTTTATTTGTACCTAACATCCTGGAAGGGTTTTTTTGAGTTATTATATCCTACCTCAGTATAAATGATTATTATTTACTACCTATAATTAAAAGTAATTAAGCATAATAATTTTGTGTTTATATATGCATTTAAAACCATGCAAATCTTCTGTTTAGAACATAATGCAGGGAGAGCTTATGTGCAAAAATTTTCCAGTGGAAAATGAAGAGGCCTGTGATATCCCAGTAATTCTGATGCCAGTGCAGTCTACTAGGCTGTGTGGTGTAAGGTGAAGGTCAGGCATGGCACTTGCATTTTGAGTCAGCTGAAGTGATAGGTTTTTAATGGTCTGCAGACCTTGACCAGAGGAAGGTTTCTGTGGACACTCACAACAGGTGGGCTCCTCTCACATACCAAGGCTGAAGCTGGGTACTCTTGTTCTAAACTCCAGACTTACTCCAAACTGAACTCTACCTATAGCTTCACAGGTGAGAAAACCAAATGTTTGAGTCCTGCTGACATCAGCCCACAAGGCTTGGGGGAAAAAAACCCAAAACACACCTCAATTTTCAAGTCCTCTTTCCTTAAACTCTGAAGTCTGCATTCCTTAAGATGCCAAGGAGCAATGCTGTCTGGTCATGACCCAAGGAGTGCAAAATTCATATTCTGCTTTTCTTTCAAGTATTCACAACACAGAAGAGGCTCCTTGAATCTTACTTCTCTCCAAAGAGATCAGACAAAATAAGGCTGGATATTACCAGTAGCTCCAGATGCCCGCACAGGATGTGAACTGTGATGCAGACAGGGCAGGACATCTCAGGTATATGCAGAAAGTCTAGTGAAAAAAAAAAAAAAAAAGAGAAGAGAGTGATATGCAGAGAAAACTGTCCTTCAAACATCCAAAATTAAAGGTACAGCTCAAAATCAAAACAAACCAGACCTGAACGGGGAAGGAAGAAAAGAACATAAAGGGTTTAGCTACATGCTTGCAAAGGAAATAAGGAAAACCTTGCTCACAACAACAGCAGGGCTGATACCTGAAAGCTAAAGGAATATTTTGTTTCAGACTCCATAAGGAAAAAAATATAATTAACCCCCGAGAGCAGAGGCAACACACTTGCTAAAGGGTATGGATATGGAAATTACTGTGCAACACAGCCACTGAACTCGAGGGCTCTTTATCCCTCACTTCTGAAGACTAAATAATCTCCATCACTGAGATCTTTAGGCTTTCAGAGCAAATGTTAGCCATGAGTAACAAAAGACATGAAAGGAAGCAAAAAATCGGTGAAAGCGTAGGTTAGGCACATTATATGTAGACCAGCTTAGTATCTTTCTTTGATAAGACAATGGCATATAAGCACAAAGGAAAAATAATAAATCTTATCAGCCTGGACTTTGGTAAAGGGTTTGATTTGGCATTACCTAGATAATTATTAGTTAAACTCAAGAAGATGAGCGTTAACATAAAGACCATAAAATGATGAAGGAACAGAACTGGGAATGAAAACTCCTGATGGGGCTGTGAGCAAAATTATAAGACTGAAGGAATCAGTTTTAGTAAGTCTGAGTAATTTCATTAGTTAGCTTGATGCAAAAAATGGTGAGTGAGGTAAAGAAATTTGCCAGCAACAAAGTTGGGAGATATTTACAATAGAGAGGAAATCCTACAGGAATAATTATATAATTGTTATGCCCTAATAAGAGACATGGAAAGAAATGTAACAGCATATAATGGAGGGACATGTACTGAGAGATTGGTAACATTTCTGCTGTAAAGTAGAATTTATCCACTATGAACAACAGAAGAGGAAGAACCACGTGGTGTAGTTAATTAAAAAGATAAATGGAGTCTTACATGTAGCAAGCCATGTATTTTCAGGAACAATAAATAAATATATACAACACACTGGGTAAAATTCAGCTGAAATTTTTGGGCATCAATCAGATTATCAGTGTTCAGCAAGCCTGAATTCATCCTGGAACAGGTACAGAGAAGTGACATCCAGAAAATCAGAGGAATAGCTAAGAGAGAATGTCTTGCTGAGCTTGGCAAAATGAACAGTGAGATGGGATCTGATTCCTCTCTGTAAATACATTTGAGGTTTTAGTCAGGCAGAGAGGGAGAATAAGCACCAGGGGAGAAGAATCATTGCCATTTATAGACAGCTTGTGCTAGAGCAGATGGGCGTGAGTTGGATATGAAACAGGAGGAAGGGCTCTCACTGTGAGAGAAGTAATGCTCTCCAACAGCTTCTCTGTAGGAGAAAAGGGGGCAAAAACCTAACCTGTCTTAAGAAGGATACTGAGCTTGGCATTTCTCAGTCACATTTTTCGTAGTGTTCAGATTCTGCACTGCCATCATAGAAAGAGCCACACCTGGTTTAGAAAAAGCTCCTGTCACTGCCCTGGCTTTGCAGCACTGACAGTGAGCTTTTCCTGTTTGCAGAGGAAAACTGTTCAGCTGTGTAGTGTCCGGGTTGCGTGCATGATCCATGATCCATTAGGTGTGGAGGATCAGGTGAGCTGGGGGGGGTGGCCTTGAAAGAGCTGTCTTTAGTGTCCCTTTCATGCAGACTGAGCTTTCCTGTCTGTTATGTACCAATGACTCACACGTCAGAGATAGTGCTCCTGGGCTTATGCGAAAAGCAAACATGGAGCCTCCATGGGAAGAGCAGATCCTTCCCATTGCCTGATAAAACAACCGTCGTCAGCACCCGCCAGTGTGTGCTCTGTGGCTCCAGGGCTCTGGAGTCTGACAAAGGACCCATTTCTGGGGGCCCCACACAACACTGCCACTGAGACAGCCTTGACATCTGAACCTGAGCTGTAAAACTGCCTGCAGACCCCCTGAAACAGTCCTTGGGGAAGGAATGCTTCCCTATCCATCTCCATGCAGCAGTGAGCACACAAACCCAGAGGAGAGTTCAGCAGCAGCACAAGTTATATACTTCCACAGCCAATTAGTGTCACAGATGAATAAGCTAATATGTGCACTCTCAGTCCCAGGCTGTGTCCTCTGCTCTTCACAAGTGCTGCTGTATCCATCTGCCTGCTCATCCCCTGCCAGTTCCTGTGCACCCACCAAATGGTCATGGTAACCAGACTGTGGAGGCCACATAAATCCATCAGCCCAGAGGCCACCAAACTGATACAGTTCTCCTTCGTAATGGAAAACTTACACATTAATTCAAACAAAACCATTACAGTTTGCAATCCTTACATATTCTATAGACCAGGGGTGTATTCTGAGGCATGCATTAGTTGCAGAAGCCAGCGCTTCAGTGAGTGTGTCCCCTTCTTGGGCTTGGGGCCTCACCAGGACAGAAGAGTTTGCAACAAGCAGAGAAACGGGACAAGAAGGGTGATGGTTACTCCTCACCTCCACTTTAGATCTTCTTAAGCAGAAGGTGAGTTAAAGGGAGAAAAGAATGAAGGGACACAGAGGAAGAAGCAAATCATGGTGAACAAGCAGCAGACTGAAGGAAATGTACCTGGAACCAGTGAAAGGCTCCCGTGCCTTGGCTGTGCTCAAACTGTGCTTGCAGGTAATGCATCTCCTTGCAGAGTCCCCATCAGGCTTCACACATGCCCAGGGTCCCAGCTACACCTTCCTCTTCAGCAACCTATCCCGGTTATTTTCTCAAACAATTATTTTGCAGGATTTTGCTCTAGTTGTTTTGTTAGGTCCACAAACACTCATCACCACCAGGACACACCAAATAATTGAGTCGATGGAGCTGACAGCAGGCAAGATGAACATATGTGTACCTCCAGAAACACCCACAGGCTTCTCCAACGCTGGCAGCCAGCCTCCCTCTATGAATCACAGGGTCAGACATCCACATCCCACAGAGCCAGGAACCCACTGAGCCCAGCTCTGGGGCGAGGGCAGCAGATGTGGTCACTGCTGAGCCTACAGCCCCCCACGGGGAAGGGAGCCTGGGCACGACAGGATGAGGGGAAGCAGGAAATGTGGCAAATGCAGTTCTCTGGCTCAAAAATGAGAAAGAAGGATGCTTTGAAGAGGAGACAGGCTGTACTAGAGGGCTGAGAGGTACAATGTGGTCATTTGGAGGGCGTTATGCATGATTAAACCACGTAGGAGAAAAGGACCAACGCTCCTTTTTGTCCTTCCTTGCAGACAACTTACATTTGATGTCACATTTCAAGAACTGTGATATAGTTCATGATTTATCAGCTGAATCTGGCCCTGCAAATGCACTCATAGCCTTTCCCTGGCGTGGTTCTCATGTGTTGGAAGGACTTAAACCATTGTGTGTCTGTGGGGCAGCACAGCTGGGACTTTGCGATGTCTCTCACTGTCCCGCAGGGCCCAGCTTGTGTCCCTCACAGACTCTGCCATGTTACCCACCCTACTGAAAGCCTCGGGGCTGCCGGTGAGCAGGAAGATCCCATCCCACCAGTAGCGCGGGGCTTCCCATTTTCCCCACGCAGGTGCTTATCCCCGTAAATTTCGGAGAAGGCACCGTGTTCTTCCTTCTCCGGAACCCCCCCGCTCCCAGCCGACGCTGGCGGAGCAGCCCCGGCGCAAGGACGGACCCGGGCAGAGCATCCGCCGGGGCCGCAGGCGGGGCCGGCCGGGACCCGGCGCTGCCCCCGGG
>VZRZ01003586.1:3394040-3408415 GCA_013398175.1 Climacteris rufus
GGGGGAGCGGCGGGGCCGGGGCCGGGGGCGTCTCCGAGGTCCTGAACCCGCGACCCGGCCCCGTCCTGCCGCGCCTGCTGCGGGACCGTCGTCCCCGAGAGATGCTCCAGGCGATGAGAACTGGAAAGGCGTGAGGCTCCCCCATCACCCCAGGTGTGTGAGCCGCTAAAAGCCGCTAAAAGCCTGGCCACAGATTCGGGAGAGGCCCGGAGCTGCAGCTCTGTCGCTGTGTGTGCCTGCGGCAGGGCCCCGGCAGTTCAGCTTGAAGCATTCAGCAGTCAGGAGAGTGGTGATGCTGTTTGTGTTCCTCTGAAGCAACCGCGGCACAGGCTTCATTTAAAGCCGTGATGTATTGGCACCTTTCACTTCCATCCTCCTCAGCGTGTCCTTTTGCATCTGGATGCAGATGCAGCATTGTGTTCAGGTCTTCCATGTATCCTTAGCCTCGTTCTTTACAATATGTTTACTGCTGCTCAGTCCTTTCTAGCCTGGACAAAAGCAGTGTCTCCAGAGCTCCTTGGGTCTGACAAACCCCACGGAGATCACTAAACACAGCTCACAGGACATTGCACCTTTATTTTCTTACGCTTTCTCTACGCTGAGCACAAACAAACAGACCAACGTGCATGTGCATGCATTTGGGATTAGCAAACCCAGCCTCCAGGTAGTTCTGGCGATTGTTTTTGTACAAGGAGAGCAAGCTCCTTAAGATTTTAAAAATATCTGACAGCTAAGTGGAAGCAAATGCCAAAAGAATCAATAAGTGAGGGAGTGGCTGCTTGTGAGCTGCTGAGAACAGAGCAGTTAAAACACAGCTCTGCTGTCCGGCCTTGTCAAAACAGTCCACTGCCTTCTGAGCCTCCAATGCATTCTCTTTGTGCATGACATCTCTCAGATGCAGCCTTTCATGTGGGACTGCACAGCTAAGGCTTCTGGACCTCACTGTCACCCATCTGTCTTTCTTTGGCCCCATCATTTCTTTCCTCAACTGCTGCTTTCACCATCCCTCTTCCTGCTGCTTTCTTTTCTCTCACCTGCCTGTGCAGGCAGCTCATTGTCCCTTCCAAGCCCTCAACAGCCATGACTGCATGTTTGGGAGTCAACTTTTTAACCTTTGGTCAGCCTACAGTCACAACCTTCACCATTCTTTCGCTGCATCCTCAAGCAGGGACCTCCTGCCTTTCCCAGGCTGTCCCCCTACCATAAGCATAATTTAAAGTCACTTAGTTGTATTCAGATCTGTGCTCAAGAAAGTTCTCTGTTTTGCCACGTGTACTTACAAACTTGGAAAGAGCTACACCACAGAGATTCTGAGACCCCAGCCCATTCACTGCCATCTACTTCTTCATACTGCCTGTCTGCCTGGGCCCTTCCCTTGCTTCCTACCGTATACATTGACTGTAAAACCCTCAGGGAGGAGAGAAACATTGTACTCTGATGTTTGAATCACATCTATTCATAGCCTTGGTGGCAGAACAGGTTGTTTTAGCACAACATAGAAATACAATGTTTACCTTTGGCAAACATTTTTTTCTTATGTTCCTTATGAATATTTGGGTGGCAGTTCAGATCCATGCTCTTGAGGCTTTCCTGCAGCTCCAAATCGTGGTTGACACGTGACACAGCAACGTTGCAAAAGCTCATGTCAGCTGCAGAAGTTCAGCAGGTCATGGGGACTTGCTAAGTCAACACTGCCAGGAGGCTCATGAGCGATATGGTTGAGCGAAGCAAGTGCTGCACTGCATTTTGTGGTTGCCAGTAGGTGCAGGAGGGTTTGTGTTTACATTAATCATGGTTCAGTTATCTGCTTTTCAAAGCAGAGGTTTAATTCACTGCCTGGCCCTTCAGAATCTGAAAGCTCTCCCAGTCGTAGACTCATTTGGACTGCAGA
This sequence comes from Climacteris rufus, assembly GCA_013398175.1. Taxonomy (NCBI): domain Eukaryota; kingdom Metazoa; phylum Chordata; class Aves; order Passeriformes; family Climacteridae; genus Climacteris; species Climacteris rufus. The sequence goes on from VZRZ01003586.1 coordinate 3,395,932, forward strand.
GTTCTCAGCAAAGCTCCAGCTTGCAGTGGGTTCTTGTCTTCAACATGGACAGATAGCCAGGCTTTTATGGAGGTGCATGGAAGGAAAACAAGAGCCAGTGGTCATAAATTGAACCAGAGGAGGTTAATACAGAGGTCAATATAGAAAGGGAGGAGAAAAAAAAGAAATCTCTATGAGAACAGTAAAGCATTGGGGCAGGTTGCCCAGAGAGGAGGCAATCCTTGGAGAGTTTTCAAGACTTGACTGAACAAAGTCCTGAGCAACTCATCTGAACTCAGTGATGCTCCCACATTGGAGACCTCTCATAGTCCCTTCCAATCTGAGCAATACTATAATTTAAAAAAAAAATTGTGTGGTTAGCTAAGAAAGAGACTGGAAGGACACATTGTCTTCAAGCATGTAAAGGCAGCTCAGGATACAGTATATAGCTAACGCTGAGCAAAGTGAAACCTGATGTCAGTAGGATTTCTTTATCATTAAAGATTAAGACCTTAGGCTTTTATTACTTATTGAGCAATTCAACCCTGTGTAAACCTGTTATATCAAAAAGATGGGTGAGCCAAGGAGAGTCAGTTACTACGTGGTCTCTCTTTGAATCATTGATAGCACAGACCTACCTGGACTTTGTCTTGCATATTCCCAAGGACTTTGGCAGTTCCAGAAAACATACCACAGCTAAATCCTATTTATGCTCCTTTTTGCAGGTGTGTTACAAGTGGGTCAGAGGACAATAGTGCTGCAACTGGAGCTTCTCTTTCAGTTGTGTTAGTAAAATGGCCAATATTTGAAAGACTAAACTGGAGAGAAGGAAGAGAGGAATAAAAATAATCACCCCTCTTCTCCATATAATTTAAAGAGCAATATTTTCTCTGGGGTTTTTAATTCTCCCTTGCCATGTGAGTGTTTGCAAGGCTGCAGCAATGATAGGGAAATAAAACTATTGTCTGACCTGAAATTAAAAAGTGCTCAGCATGACTCAAGATGAGTAAACTGGATGGTTAAAATATCCTCAGGCTGCAAGTATTCCAGGTCCTGTTACAGTGATAATTAGAACAATAAGTAAAGAGAAACCATCACGTTGAAGGGTTGTTTGTTTTTTTCCTGGGGATTTAGCTCTTACATAAAATCCTTATTTCAACTGTTTGGTTATGGATAGGAAAGTGGGATGCATCTATTTTACATGAGATGCACAAAGACTGTCACAGAAAGATTGCTCAGCACCTATTTACCACCTGGATGTATTTACATTTATTGGTCTTGACAAAAAAACAGAATTATCTGAGGAGCAAGAGAGATTTTGATATCAGGTTGAGTATTTTTAGTGCTGTTGATTGTACATCACACTTCTGCTCTATAACTTTTGATATTATTTCAGATCCATTATTACAGTTATATGTTCCCTGGTTCTACTTTCTCTGTTTTTAAACTTGAGGGGCTTTTGATGGAGGGTAGTGGATAAAGCTTTCTGATAAATGTCATAAGCACCTAGATTGCTTTATAGCACAGGCTTTTTATGAGTTATGATGTTTAAAGTAACCTGTGTTTCCAAGTCCCAATAAAAGTACTTTTCCCCTTTTAGTTATTTAATTTTTTTTAAAGGGGATCAGCCATAGCAAGAATCATTGGCAAAAATGTCCAGAAGTCCAACAGATTTGATCCCACTGTCAAGATGTGGGTGTTTGAAGAGATCATTAATGGAAGAAAACTCTCAGAAATAATCAACCAGGAACACGAAAATGTAAAATATCTGCCTGGATACAAGATACCCCACAATGTGGTAAGTTGAAAAAAAATTAAACATCACTGATTTTTATTTTTTTTTAAGGGAGGCAACATCTGAGAAAAATAAAACTAGGAAGCAATTCACTGTTTCTTTCTGGTTTGTCACCTAACTCACTCCAGTGTGACTCCCTGGGATATAATTCACTTATTGATTTCTGCTTGTCTTGTATGTCACACACAACTTCAAACACCAACTGTGTCTGTGCTGGTATCACACCATCCTCCTCCCTGGCAGAGATCTGTCTACACAGAGCTATTGCAAACCCACAGCATCTTCTGGAAAAACAGGCAAAGCTCCTGCTCTCCTTTCTTCTGAAAAGGAAATCAAAAGCACTGGTTGTGGCTTATGAGGAAATGAATAATGAGCTATCAGCTCATAGCTGGTTTCAGGATGGCTATAGTTAATAATGCTCTAAATTCCATCAAAAACATAAGGTTTTTATTTTCATGGACATTTAAAATGCCAAGTTACACATCTCAATCATCTTCGACAATTTTCTGCAACGGAAGTGAAGGGAGGGGTTTTGGTTGTTCAAGATTTTGCCAAATGCCCCAGTTTTGTGAGTAGTGCCACGTGTTTGGAACAGCTGCAGTTGTAAAGGGAAGTTCAGATGCTGTATGTAGTGGGTCTCCTTGCTTGGGGAGTGCTTATATTTAGTACTCCATTTTGTGCTGTGATTGCATATTTGCACTCCTGGTGTTTGAACTTGGCACAGAGTTCTCCTGGATTACAACTGACTTGTCACTGTTATTTTTACAACCCTCTAGCAGATCAACAGCCTTGTCATCACCCCTTGAGGCCAGCCTCACCCTGTCTAGAGCAAAGCCTGAGGCTTCACCAGCAGAAATCAGCTGGTTGCAGTAGAGCCTGGAGGGACCTTCACATCATCTCTGACTGAGAAAAAAAAGAAACCAAACAAGCTCACTTTTAACTTGTGTTGCTCTGCAGCGTTTGGGAGAGACTGCTGTGCAGTGCTGCCAGGCTCTGCCCCACTCCCACTTTGCTGTTTTTCCAGAGAAGCAGCCTGGCTGGCAGCAGTTCTGGTTTTCTTGCTGGGAATCCCACTTGCTTAAGGCTGTGTGCTCCAAGGCTGCACCAAGGGTGATGTTTTCTCAGATTGTAAACCACTTGTTCCAGCAGGCTCAAATTCACCTGTTGCCTCTGTAGCCTGGCTTGAATTGTTCTGAGTAACATCAGCATTTGGAGGAAGATACAGCTAGCAGGTCTTTTTAGCATGTTGTATAGGGTTTTGTAACTCTTGGTAAAATTACTATATATTTAAAACAAAGGCATATACTTGCCCCAGGATAATGATAATCTCTGCCTTTTGATGTAGTTTATTCCTCAGTAACCCACCTGGTGACCTATGGAAACTAAAGACTTCTAGAGGAGCCGCTATCTCACCACTCCAGTTTGCTCCTGTGCTCCCCAGTGTTACCACTCATTCCAGAACAACCATATGGGGTTGCTCAGTATCTTCAAGAACCAGATCAAGAAGCTGAACTAGCAAAGGACACCACAAGTTTACAAAGTATATAATCTTCTCCAGATTATCCACACATGGTAGAATTATTAAAAAAAAATATTAAAAATCCAAATCTAAAATAGTTCAGTTGCTTTGGACATTTCAGAAGAGATCTGTAGCTGCTCCCATGGAGAGCTGGCAGCTACACCACAGGGCCAGTTACAATTAAGGACACCTGCACTGCATCTGCCATGCCTGTGACATGTTGGTGTCTTGCAAGGACTGAGGATTTTTACCTGGGGCTCATTTTGGTTGTCCCTCTTGTCCCAGGTGGCTGTACCAGATGTGGCTGAAGCAGCAAACGGGGCAGATATTTTAGTGTTTGTCCTGCCACATCAATTTATTGGACGAATCTGTGAGCAGATTGCAGGACAGATAAAACCTGGGACATTTGGGATTTCCCTGATCAAGGTAAGTTGTTGTCTCCACAACCCCCAATCAGTGTGGAGTAAACAAACAGCCCCAACTCAAGGGTAGGAGCTGCAGCCCTCAGCTGCATGCTCTGCATAAACACGAGCAAGAGTTAAACCTTGCCCAACTCTGCCAGTCCTTCAGCTGTTCTCGTGGCCATGGAGAGGGAAGGATGGGGCAACCTATCCAGGCTAAGAGTATCTGTCTTTGCCAGTCATGTTTAGCTTGGATCAGTTCCCACTTGGACCAGCATGGAGGTGAAAATGGGCAGAGGGAGGGCTGCACAAAGCTGGTGCTGCTGCCAGAAAAAATACTTGGCAGACTTCAACCTCTCTTAACTCTTAAGTGAGAATTCTGAGTCAAAGTGCCTCTTCCAAGTACATGCTAAAGCTGTTCTTGGCAGCATTAAAAAGACATCATAACACTAATGATTTTGCAAAACTGAAGCACTTTTGGACTGGCATGAACTGAGGAATCTCTTTTTAAGGTTAGAGAGGTACCAGATTATTGTAATCTTAAAAGGAATGAATATTTTAAGAATTTGTCAAACTAAAAGCCAGAGGCAAAGCATAGGAATATAGTCTTACCACTTCTTTTGATTGCATTACAGGAAATATCCCACTTAAAATTGTAATGAAAGAAATGTCATTCAAGTTTTCAGGCTTCAATACCAGTTCTTCCCCTCTCTAGAAATTATCCCCTAAGCAGCAGCAAGTGGAAGAGAGGAAGGTGGGAGAGGAAGGAAATTTCTGCAAATTTAGCTTAAAAAAACCCAAGACAGTTCAGTATACTCTTCAACACCAAAAAAGCACTCAGATTAATACTTAGACCTTGCAAAAAAAAGCCACTGCTTAAAAACTTAATTTTGAAGGTCTGATTCTGTGCTACAGAAATTTAATGGAAAGGAAAAATACAGTATCAAAGAAAGAAAGCCTCAGGACAGCAGCACTGAATGTGAGGCCTCTTGCAGGATTACCTCAGCTGTCACTCCTTCTCCCTGAGCTTGCCTTGAATTTGCAGTTATAAAAGTACAAACTCACAGCATTTGTATTAATGGCTAACTCTAGTGAATATAAGACCCTTTGTTTCCCCCCAATTAAAAACAGGCAATAGAACACCTTCTGCTTTACCATTGCTCTGCTGCTGTCATTTTCCTATTCTAATATCCTGGCTTTGACTGTCATCTTTTCAGGGGGTTGATCAGGGTCCTAATGGCCTGAAGCTCATCTCTGACCTCATTCGAGAGCAGCTGAAAATAGAGATCAGTGTGCTGATGGGGGCCAACATAGCCAAAGAAGTGGCTGATGAGAAGTTCTGTGAAACCACCATTGGTAACTATTGCAAAGAGTCAATGAGACCTGGGGTTTAATGTCTCCTGTGGCTGGGCAACAGGATAACCTCTGGAAGAAGCAGGGGGATGTGACTGGTCCCAGGTGGTTCCTGAGTGGAGCAGTGCCTGCTAAGCTCCTTCAGGGAGGCAGGATTATTTCCAGGGAGTTTGGTGCTGAAAGGATCAGATTCAAACTGACAGTGGGTTTCAGTGCTAAGAGCTAATTTAATCCATTGAAAATATCACAGCTTAATCCTGTTTCTGTAGGAGTTGGCAAGAGCCACCTTTTGTGTCTGTAAAGCTCAACACAGAGTACATCAGCAGTTGATACACTCTACAGTCTAGATAGAGAAGTGTAATCAGAAGCTCCTATGTGCTCACACTCCCAGAGGTGTATTTCTCCATCTTCAAATTTCTTTGTTTGAAAAAAAACTCCCAGTAACAATTTGTCCTCCCTCCCATTCGGACTGCTTGCCAAGACATGGCCTCAGATTCTCCCAGAACTGGGTCTGACCTGATTTGGAAAGTTCATCCAGCAGTTTTTAAAACTCACATATTTTTGAAGTCAGTCAAAATTAAAGTTACAGCTTTCTATAGTTAGGGAAGGCAAAAGAAAAAGAATTCATGTTGCAATAGTATTTCTTTCCCTTGTGAATGTTACAGTAATGGTGAAAACTCCACCAGGCTGGGCATTTGTTGCTGGAAGAGCAACTAGGCACAAATAGGACTAGACATGATTAGGAAAGTTGAGGTATATTAATTTTCTTAGGGGGAATTTAACTTCTGCTGGCCTGGTTTGAAGCCATGCTGTGATGACTGTGCAAAGAGCTTTGCCCCTTGCTTTTGTCCTCATGGAAAGCCATGCAGCCCAGAAACAGCCACCTCAAAGAGAATTGGTATTGTGAAGAAAAAGAAACAAACTTACAGTTTCTCATGAGGTGATGGAAAAACCTCCAAGCTACCAGAGCGTGGTGCCCCAGGCTAGTAAACTCACAGCTGAACTCCCCCTGAAGGAAACCAAGGTGCCTTGTATAAAACTTCAGTGAAACTCCATTCAGAAGTCTTTGCCCAGCTGGCCATGGGCTCTCTGGATCGAGGCAAACCTCAGCCCCTTTAGCAGTAAGGGTTCTCCTTGGGTGAGCACTGCAACAACATGATACACAAGCTCCATAGAACTGGTAGGAAAAAGTTTCAGTGGTGCCAACCTTCAACATCATCACCTGTGGATCCCCCTGTAATTGGGAATTGATTGGGCAATAATAATTTGTGCCCCATAATAGCACTTAGCAGTGACACAGGTTTACTTTTTCAAAGCAGAAATTATCCCATTGTCCTGAGGAAAGCAGTTTGTAAATAATACCTTTTGCAAGGTCTGTGGTTGTACAAGCTTTCTCAGGCAGAAGGATGCATTAGGGGCTATATACTTTAAGGTCTTTAAAGTGTTATTAAGTAAGGTTGGTTAATGCCCTGTGGTTGCCTATGTTTAACACTGGCTTCCAGCAGCATGAACTGCTGTTGCACAAATCTCTGGTTTAGCAACACCCTGGGACTGGGATCACAAAAGCTGAAGTGGTCCCTGGAACCTTATTTCAGGTTAAGGTTAATTGTGTGCACTCTGAAACATTGTAAAAGTGCTCTAACTTTGATCCTTCCTTCCCACAGGGTGCAAAAATGAAACACAAGGGGAAATCTTTAAAGAATTACTGCAGACCCCAAATTTCAGGATTACTGTGGTGCTTGACTCTGATACAGTGGAGCTTTGTGGAGCCTTAAAAGTGAGTGTTTTCAAGGCAATATGTTTTATTAGGGCCAAATTCTACCCTCACCTGAGTCTTCTTTAAGCCACAGGTCTAACTTGAGTCTTGTCACCATGTAAGTGAATGAGCACAGACAAGATGCATGGTTCACGAGCCAGTTTTCCAATCTGTAAAAAAAAAAGGGGGAATTCACTTAAAATTGTAGCTGCAGGCAAAGCATTTCAAAATGGTTGTATTTTTATATTTATTTTACTAGAGGCACATCTGTTTTTGAGAGCAGAATTTAGCCCACTGTGTTTTCTTGTCTGTGTGTTCTGAGAACACAAAACAAAGACTCTCTCTATGTATAGTAGCTCCACTAATAATTATGTCCATGGTTTAAGTATTAACCTGCTAGAAAATTCACATCAGTAGCAATGCTCTGTGTTGGCAGCACATCTTTGTGGCATTTAGCAATGTCCACATTAAGATCCCAGGTGGGATCAGAAATTATACCAAAGTCAACACATTTCCATTGAGGGGATGTTTGAGTGACATTCAGAGTTTGCTTTTAATGTGTGCTGGAAGTGACTTCAGCCTGTGATCCTTTCTACTTTATACATTCAGTCATTCATACTTCAATAATTCACTTTTCCATGGAGGAGGGGGGAAGACTGACTAGGAAAGAATTGGTCCTGTTTAACTTTACATGCAAAAATAAAAGTTTCTTGACATATAAAACCAAACACTGCAGATTTTGCTTTGGCCACAGACTAGAACTGGGGGCAGGAACAGATGGGAGAGAATTTTATTCTTTGTGAGAAATCATTGCTCTGCTTGAAGTTATTGGTTTGGATTTGCCTTTGCTAAAATACCCCTAAAAAATAAACGTGTGCACATACATGTCTGGAGCAAACATGACAATGGTAGCACTAGGTGGCATATTACTCATATACAGGGAACTACACTTATTTAGGGACTTATTCAGGAGCTGGGAATTGGAAGGTGGGAAGGGAGGTGTGCAAAACAATGGTGAAAAGTTTTGAAGATGTTTAGGATCCTGAGAGATTTGTTTAGAGCCACAGAAAAGGGGAATTCTACTGAGCATTTTTGTAGGCAAGCCCAAAATTTGATCTACTGCAGCATCTACGTAGAAACCATGCTGGCTCAACTCAGAGGCCCACAAAGAAAACCTGGAAAGGTGTGACTCTGTGTGGGATATTTTAAATAGTTAAATAGAAAGGTCTGTGAGACCCCACTTGGAATAGCAGAAAAACAAAACACTAATTGCACACACACTATGTGATTGCAATATTAGTGTACAAAACAAGCTGCTTTGATTTTTGCCCATGGGAATAGCAGTAGATACTTTATAAAAATCTTCTAGAAGTCCAGCACCTTTTATTGAACATTATCTGACCTGTTTCTTCATAATACAAACTTTTGGCCATGAGAAACTGACCCTTGTTCTGATGAAGACAGGTTTGTGGGGTTTTCCTAGAGCTGAGTGCACACTGATGGGTGCACTGTTATGAATATGAGAGAGTTTAAATGGGTTTTAATTCTCTTGGAGCAGCCTGAACTCCAAAACCACGTGTTCTCTCTCTGGTTCTTTAGTTATGATCAATCAGGATTATTACAACATGGATTGATTTACTGTAATAGTCACAAGAAAACACATATGAGACCAGAATTTAAGCAAAACTTCTTACTACACAGGATAAACAAAAAGATACTACTAATAGAATAAATAGTGCACAATAATAAAAGGTACCTATAGCAAAGAAATAGTAAAGTTAGAACTCAATGTAACTTACCAATTCTTTTCATTCAACTTCTATAAGAGAAGCACAGAAACGGCTTACTGATGTCTGAGTATGTCGGAGAGAACAGTTTGGGCACTTCCAGAAGTAACCAAACTGTTGTCTGGTTTTTGAAGCTTACAGTGCTCTTTTATATCATAAAATCCTTGTGTCTGTCAGTCACTTTATCCTGGATATTCTGCCTTCCCAGTATAGCTGGCGCCAAGAACTTAGGGGAGATGGTTCTCTAATCATAGCATCAGCAGATAAGATTTGGCAGCAGAGAGGGGGTTACACGGTCCTGCCACATGCACCCCCTGGCTGACCATCTCCTTCCCTCCCCTGCACTGTGCACTGACCCATTTCCAGAACATCGTGGCGGTGGGCGCGGGGTTCTGCGACGGACTGAGCTTCGGCGACAACACCAAGGCAGCAGTCATCCGCCTGGGCCTCATGGAGATGGTGGCCTTTGCCAAGATGTTCTGCAAGGGACCAGTGTCCATAGCCACCTTTTTGGAAAGCTGTGGGGTTGCTGATCTCATCACCACCTGCTACGGGGGACGCAACAGAAAAGTAGCGGAAGCCTTTGCTCGCACAGGAAAAGTAAGGAGGATTTTGAAATATTTTACACTAATGCACGAAGAAACCCTTCTGTGTTTTACAAAGGCATCATTAGCTGATCACCTTCTTGATAACTGCTGGTATCACAGCAGTATGCCCTCTGCTCCAAGTAATCTGTCTTCTCTCTTCTAGTCTATTGAGGAACTGGAAAATGAGATGCTGAATGGACAAAAGCTGCAAGGTCCTCAGACCGCCGCTGAAGTCTACAAGATTCTGAAACAGAAAAATGTGCTCGATAAGTAAGTGCTTTGATTTAAAAAACCAACAAATTAGGAGTGAATCATAACCTCCTTAACAGTACTTGTGTTTAATTATCTTGTTCATTTCTGTAATAACTACTTTCTACATCCTGGGCCTCTGTTAGAGCCCGGCCTGGCTCCTCATTGCCATGGTTAGTTGAATGGGATGAAGGCTGAACAGTGATAAAGGAAACAAGTCACAGACATAGAGGGGGTTCAGGGGATACTGTTAGTACCTAACAGAAGACAAAGAAATGAGAAACCACATATTGGAACAGCAGGGAAAACAATCACAGAATATTCTGAGTTGGAAGGGACCCACAAGGATCATCACCAACTCTTAAGTGAATGGCTCCTACAGAGGAAACAAAAGAAATGATAATGTAAAGTAGCTTCCCAGACATCCCCATCCCCCAAACAAGATTGAAGGCCATACACAGAATCATCTTGCAGGCATGATCCAAGGGCCAAAGGGTTTCTTGTTCTCAGTGTACCACCACTGCAGCTTGCAGCAGTCCTGCTCTCAGTGCAAACCTAGACTTGGTTATTTTAGTACAAATTTTGGGATCATATACCTAATCAAAGATTTTTACATTAATTGAAAAGGTAATATGTGCTGATATCAATGTTTTAGTGCCACAAATACTGCTGAGATAAAAAGTATTTCTAATTGTGTGGAATGATGTAAGATTATTTATAATTTGAAACCTTTGCCTCAGCTCACACAACAGAAAAGCTAAACTTTGCTCTATCCCATTCCCTCTCATACCTTAGCAGTACTAAGAAGTCAAACACTCCTAAATGCTTTAAAAAAAAAAACTATTAGAATTTTAACAGATACAGAAGATTCAAGTGGCATTATCTTTCAAAAATGAGAGAGAAAAGGAAAGCTCATTTTGACAGGAGATTTAAATCACAACTTGATCTAATAATTATCCTATAATTGCACTTAGTTACATGCTCAGCTCTGAGTCATTCAGTGGACTCATTTTTTACCACATAATGACTAAGACAGCTTATAAAAGGAGAAGAACCCTTTAAGCCAGGAAAAGAAAATCATTAAACATTTTCATTCTTTTTAGTCCTTTAGATAGCAGTAATGACTTCAAATAATATATCCATTTTGCACACAGCAGGAAAAGAGGATATGCAATTCAAGATTGCTTTTAAATAAAAAATACTGGATAGGAATTTTGTCTCCAAAACAGCTTTTCTCTGCTGTCACTCCCAAGACTTGCCCCAGTTCCTCTTCATTGTCCTATGTAATCTTCCAGTCAAGGCACCTCCAAGCTAAAATTATATTGTAAAGAGAGACAACATTTTTCCTCTTTCAATAGCAACAAAAATTCTTTCCATTAAAATGGAATAGAAATGTATATATAAACTTTAAAACTATTTTAATTGCTACGTGCTTCTTTCAGGTTCCCATTATTTACAACCATCTACAAGATCTGCTACGAGGGTCGATCGATCCAGGATTTCATCATGTGCCTGCAGAACCACCCAGAGCACATGTAGAGGTCCCCTCTCCTCACCTGGCTGAATTCTCACCTTCCTGGGACTTCTGTCCACTCCACAGCAATCAAAGTAGAGAAACAGGTCGTGTGACAACACCTGCTGTAAAAGCAGCAAAGAATGTATTTCATTATCCTCATTCTGGGAGTAAAAAGTCTGGCTTTAAATTCAACATTACACCCCAGGAACAGGAAACAAATGTAAAACTTAGCAGTATTTGATTTGAGTTAGTAACGTGGGTATTTCCCTAGAATTATGTTCTTGTTGACTGAAAAGAGTTTCTGTTGTAATGTCCATAGCAACTCAATATAGCTCTATATTGTGCCTACTGCAACTTACAGAAGAGCACAAAATGCACAAAAATCAAAGAATTCAGATCCAAACAGATAAGTTATAGTAAAAAAAAAAGTCCAGCAGCAGTTAGATCCAATCACATGGGCAAATGTTGGGTTTCCATAATTCCCCTCAAACACAAAAAGTGTTTTTCATTTTGTGACATTTAGGCCTTCCTTGATTTGTTTCCCAGTATAAGCCTCTTTGGAAAAATAGATATTATTACTGTGCTCAGACACTTATGAATGTTCATCAGATATATAAATAAAACAGTTTAAGGGGTGGGGGAAAGAGGTTTGTTTCATATTTGGAACACTAGGAATCCTCAGTAGTAATCTGACCTTCACTAAAGTTACTGTATTCCTTTGAAACACAGAGAAGAAATCTGGAATAGCCAAAGACAATCTTGTTAGCATCAGATTTTCTCAGCAAGTCCTCGGCATTAGTTGGGACCTGCTGAGAGGGGAGAAGTGGAGGATGACAGGGAGATGTACCCAGGGCTCAGGCTGCAGCTTGTGCACTGCTGCTATTTTGAGGGTGCAAGCAGTGACAGTGACAGAGCCTCTGTGATATTTGACTTTTTATACTCTAGGGAAAGGGCCGCTACAGACGCACAGCACTCCTGGAAAACGGCACTGGGAGCCGGGCTGCAGAGCTCCCCTGGGCTCACAGCACTGCAGCTGCCTTTCCACTGCAGGCACAGCCTGCTCCTGCTCAGCAGCACATCTTACACTCCAGAAGAGAGAACTCCATCTACTCGGAATTTTAAATACAAGCTGGTTCATAGACCAGGTTTTTTTTATTGTGCTACCAGTGGCATACATTTTAGAAACATTGAAGTTTTTAAACCTGATAGCTGTACTTGGGTAACTTTACATACCTGATGTTTTTCAGAGTTAAAACCATCTACAAAATGAACAGTGGCACATTTTATAAGCTTTAATACCCTTTTGAAAGACTTCTATTTTGAGAGAAGGCAAACAAAAAGGAGGAGTTAACCTACTTTTGCTGTGCTTTATCTGATTTTCCAAAATAGCAGAGAGGAAGGCAAGTTTTTTTAATCTATGTATTCACTGTCATACTGCTTAGAGGAAAAAAATGAGCTTGATTATAAAATCATTTCAACTCTTTTTAGAGGAACGTTAGGTCTTTCACATTTATCAGAGTAATATATATATATATGTATATA
>VZRZ01003589.1:0-16307 GCA_013398175.1 Climacteris rufus
GCTGGACGCGCTGCAGCGGGCGGCGGACATGGTGAAGGAGCTGGAGCTGTTCAGGTGAGCGCAGGGGACGCGTCTCGTGGGGGACGGGGAGCAGGACAGAGGTGGGGAGGGATCGGCACAAAATCGCGGGATCGCTGCGGTTGGAAAAGCCCTCCCAGCCCATGAAGCCCAAGCTGTGCCCATCCCAGGGCACTGAGTGCCGCCTCCAGCCCTTCCTTGGGCACCTCCAGGGATGGGGACTCCAAACCCCCCCTGGGCAGTGCCTGAGCACCCTTTCCACGGGGAAATTCCTGCTGCTGTCCAAGCAAACCTCCCCTGGCCCAGCCTGAGGCCGTTCCCTCTGCTCCTGTCCTTGTTCTCTTGGATAAAATCCCAAATTCTCCCCTGGCTGCCCCTCCTGGCAGGAGCTGTGCAGAGCCAGCAGGGCCCCCTGAGCCTCCTTTGCTCCAGGCTGAGCCCTCACAGCCCTGACTCCACCTCTCTCCCGTTTCCATTCCTTTTCCTGCACTCCCTGCTCTCTCCCCTGGCAGCGAGAACGAGGAGTTGGAAGAAATCGCCTCGGCCGACCTGAAATTCCTGCTGCTGCCGGCGCTGCGCGGGGCGCTGACGCTGAAGCAGGTGGATGTGAGCAGGAGGATGGAGCACCTGGAGCGAGCCCGCGAGCATTTCCTGCACTTCCTCACCCTCTGCGGGAATTACGGGCTGGGCTCTCCCCAGCTGCCCCGCAGCAGCTCCCGGGACGGAGCCCAGAGCCCCCGGGAGCCTGCCCAGCCCAGCCTGGTGGCCATGGCCGTGAACAGGAAAGCCAAAATCGAAAGGTGGGCTCTGTGCTGTGCCAGGGAATCGCTGAGAACAGCAGGGTTGGACAGGGAAAAGCTTCCATAGGTATTGGAATAATTGAGAAATGGTCGTTTGGAGAGTTGCAGCTCGTTGTTTAATGGGCTGTGCAGGGGAGGGGCGTTTTCTTCTCTCTGTTTAAGCAAAAAACTCTTTGTGCTGCCTGGTTCTTGCTGGGAAATTCCCATGTTCTTCATCCTGGGCTCTTCCAAAGGGTGAACCCCAGACCCTCTCATGGAGCCCACAAGGGACAAAGTTTATGGTCTTTGAGGAAAAGCTGCTCAAAAACTTACAATTAGCTCTTTAATGTTTAATAACTAATCTAATAATTAGTTCTTTAATCACTGCTGGCAGCATAAAAACTTCCACCTTGAGAGTTTCCTGCCAGTGGGTTCATGAGAGCTTGGAAAAGTGGTGGTTGGTGCCTTTGCTTGGGATTTTGGCCATTGAGTTGCTCATTGTGGCAGCACTGAAAGGTCCAAACTGGGCTGGACCTGCTTAAATTGGGTAAAAAAACAGATAGGAAAATATGATTTAGATGCTAAAAGAGGGCTTTCTTTTTTAGAATGAGTTTTATGCTCCTGGTCCTCTCAGCTCCCAAAGGTTTCTTGGCTCTTACTGTTCATTCTTCAGGTGACACAATAACTGAGGGAAGTGGGACACAGGGATTTAGTTTAGAGGTGTTTGGAGGTGTTCCCCTTTAATAAGTGATTCCTGAACAGATCAAAAAGCCAAAATTATATTAAAAACACAGAAACAGAAGGTGGAGAAGTGTTTTATTCTGTTTGTGTGACTGGAATATTGATTTTCTCAGGAGACTGATGTCTCCAGTGTTACCTAATTTTACCTTCAATTTTCAAGGACTCCTCAATGTTTAGGAGAAGAATAAAATCATTGAGGCCCCTCTAAATTTAATGTCAGATAAATTAAATGTGTAGCAGACAGGAAGGGCTGAAACTCCAGCAGGGAACCACCACAACTTCCATGAAATTTTGTGGAACCTCTTGCAAAGGGTGCTAAAGACACCTGGGCTGGGCAGGGCTGGAGGAAAAGGATTGCATGGTCTGATTTTGCTGTGTTTGAGCCAGATACAAACAGAAGAAGGAGCTGGAGAACAAACTGGCCTCCATGAGGAGCTGTGTGGAGAGTGGGACGGCGGATGAGGAGCAGATCCGGGAGTTTTACATCCTCCAGATCCAGAAATGGATCAGCACCAGCCTGGAGGAGATGGAGAGCATTGACCAGGAGATGGTGATCCTGAGGAGCAGGGATGCAGCCAGGCAGGTGAGGGAAATCCCAGAGCAATTCACTGGCAGACTTGGAGTTTGGTTCTGTGTGGAGTTTTATTCCCAGCTGGAATTGAGCTCAGCCACAGCACGAGCTGGTGGGGTTTCCTTAATTCTGAATTCTGATTTTTGGGTTGGTCACTGCTGCCACACATTCCTGGCAATCCCAGCCTGTGAAATGCTGCAGTTTGGAATATCAGAGCTGAGCTGGGCTCTGCAAAGGCTTTCCTGGGTTCTGCAGATCCCTAATTCTGAGGAGCAACTGAGTTTGGAAATTAAAATAAGACTCTTGTGGTTTCTTTCAAGCTTCGACTCCAGGTCTGTAACGTGTCCAGGTGTTGCCATCCCACTTGGAATGACAGAAGCTTCCCACAGACCTGCAATCCCTGTGCAGGACGTTGTTTCCAGGCTTTCTGTGCCCTGGAATGTGTGCTGGGAGCAGCAGCTCCTGCTGTGCTGGCACAGCCCCCTGGCAGGGCTGCTCTGGGGGGTCATGTTTGCCTCTGCAGGACTCAGCTCCTCGAGATGCCATTGGGAATGCTGAGCTTGGGATGCTCCACTGGGACAATCACCAACATTCCTGCTCTGCTCTGGGTTCAGCCCTGCCAGCTGTGAGGCAGCAGAGACCCAGGCAGGGATTTGTAGAGGGGCACAGTAGGAATTCCTGCTTTAAACTGGATTCAGGCCTGGATTGTCCATCCTGGGGCGTTGCTCTGACAGCTGAGGTGCTTCTCTACAGAACCTTTAATAACTCTGGAGTGGGAAGCAGAGGGGGGGATTCTCCTGCCCACCATTCCCTGGTGACTTGGGATGTTGTTTGCACCTCCAGGCTCCAGCAGGTCCCCACGGCCCTCCCCGGCCAGCCAGAGCTCCAGTGAGACCCTTCATCCTCACCAGGGATGCTGCTCAGGCCAGGTATGGGTTGGGATTATCCAACACAGTGTGGGGCAGGGCTCTCCTGTCAAGCCTAGAATATTCCAGCAAGTGCAGAAATCCAGGTGGTTCCTTCTTGGCTGCACTTCTGTTTGTGTCACCTTGGGATCCTTGCAGGAATTGCAGCAGGATGGGATAGAAACCAGGTTTCCTGTTGTGTTTGGGACAGGATTTATCCTGAGCTTTCCATGGATCTCCTTCAGTTCCCAGGGGTGTCCTGGGGACACTTTCCCTTATCCCAGGCTGCTCCAAGCCCTGTCCAACCTGGCCTTGGATGCTTCAGGGATGGGGCAGCCACAGCTTCTCTGGGAATTCCATCCCAGCCCCTCCCCACCCTCAGAGGGAAGAATTCCTTCCCAGTATCCCAGAACCCTGCCCTCTGGCAGTGGGAAGCCATTCCCTGTGTCCTGCCAGCCCAGTCCCTCTCCCTCTGCCCCTCAGGCACGGGCAGGCCGCAGTGAGGTCACCCCAAATCCTCCCTCCAGCCCTCCTTGTGACTCCCTCGTGTCCCTGGCGCAGAGTGGATGATGGAATAGCTCTGTTGTCCGTGTTGCTGCTCATTCCTGGCCTTTCACTGCCTGTTTCTGGCTGGCTGTGCCCCCTGCAGGGTGTTTGGAGCCGGCTACCCCGGGCTGCCCACCATGACCGTGGATGACTGGTACGAGCAGCGCCGCAGGCAGGGAGTGCTGCCCGGCCAGAGCACCCCACAGATGCCTCCAGGTAGGGGTCACAGGTGGGAACAGGGGGCTGGGAAGGCTCTTGAAGGGGTGGGATGTGTGGAACACCCCTGATTCTGGAAGAATCCAAGAGTTCTTAGGGAAACAGCTGGGTCAGACTGTGCAGGTTGGACTGGGCTTGGGGAGGTGGAAGGTGTCCCTGGTGGCACTGGGGGGCTTTGGGGTCCCTTCCAACCCATTCCAGGATTCTCTCTCCCAGCACCTGACCTGGCAGCTCCTCCCTGTCCCTCCCCTCCAGCAGATGCAGGTGCTGAGGAGTTGCAGAAGCAGCAGCAGGAGAAGAAGGAGGAGGAGGATGATGAGGAAGCTCTTCGGAGAGCTCGGGACTGGGATGACTGGAAGGACACGCACCCCCGGGGCTATGGCAACAGGCACAACATGGGCTGAGGCTCTGGCTGCCTGCACATCCTGGGAAATCAGCTGGAGAGGGACAGGGAGTGCAGTGTACATAGGTGGAGCAGCCAGGAGCGGCCTGGCAGTGCCAGATCGCAGGAGGACGCTGCCCCCGGGCTTGCCTGGCACTCCGTGTCACACTGGGCGTGCTGGGCGTGTCCCACAGCTCCGAGGAGCAGCTCCAGGAGGGTCAGGCTCCTCTGCACTCCTCCAAGGGGAGCCCCATGGATTTGGAAACTGCTCTTTGTATCGTAGGTGGATGTATTTATTTTTTTTTTTTCCTTCTCTCTATTTCAAGCAAAATAAACTCTTTGTGCTGCCTGGTTCTTGCTGGGAAATTCCCATGTTCTTCATCCTGGGCTCTTCCAAAGGGTGAACCCCAGACCCTCTCGTGGAGCCCACAAGGGACAAAACTGGGACAAATGGTGCCTTTTTCCAAGACAAAATAGTCAGTGTGCTTTGAAACCCTAGAGAACAACTCTGAAGGGGGGAAAAAACTTGTGGATCCCATTTTAAATGGCTGCTGGCAGCATTTCTGAATGAGGGAGAGGAGGACACCCCTGGCATGAAGTGAGGAAGCACAGTTGGAAGCTCTGAAGTGCCCAGTACAGGTTGGTAGCTGTAGGTGGACTTGTTCCAAACCCCTTAAAATTATTGGGATGAAAAAGCAAAGTGTGGCTGGCACTTGGTGTCACCCAGAGCAGTCACCTGGGATTCTGAAATGTGGGGGTTCCCTTCCTGTTGGCACAATTTGGGCCCAGGAGAGTTGGGATGTTTTCCCTGCTGCACTCCCTGCTCCTCAGAACTGATCCACCCCGGGCAGCCTGCAGGGAATGGGCTCCTTCCCCCCAGCTGCTGAGTCCCTGCACTTCACAGGAGGAGTTTGGGGGTTCCAGATCTCCCAGGAAACATTTTACTTGCCCACCCCAATCCTGCAGGTGTGCTCATCCCTTTCCTACACTGATGTCAGCAATTCCCAGACAGGTGCATCCTGAGGAGCTTCAGTGACTTATTCCCTGTGGATTCTCCCTGTTCCTTTAAGCCCCACCTCAATGCTCATTTTGTGCTGCTCTTATTTCCCTTTCTCCTCCTTTTTTCCCTCCATCCTCACCAGAGTGCTCCAGGCTCCCGGGGCTGGAAGAGGCAGGAGTGGCCTGACAGCTGCAGAGCTTTGAGATGGCATTTTTGGGCATTTTTGGGTGGCTCTGGGGCTGTCCCACAGCAGTGTTTGTGATGTGAGGATGCCATTCCCAGCAGGACCATTCCCGGGGAATTCAGCTCCCGGCAGCACCGGCAGCAGGGATTTTCCAAGCAGCAGCAAACCCCTGGCACGGGGCAGCTCCTCTCCCTCGGTGTGACCCTCCCAGGGAGCAGCAGCTCCTCTCCCTGCTCCTAATCCCGGCTGGAGCAGGTCCCCTCCCCTCGGGAGAGGCCGCTGTCCCTCGGGTCACCTGGTTGAAGCCTCTGGACACACAGCCCGGCGCCCTCTGATTGCCAAAGTCACCTTTCCAGCCACAGCACGCAGCTCCTGCCACCATGAAAACCATCATTGCAGCCTGCTCCCAAAATCTCAGCGGTAAGAGGTGCCCAGAACGGGTGGGGATGGTTCCTGCTGCTCCGGGAACACGAGGAGCTGGTTGCTGGGGAGAAAGGCAGTGTTGGGAGCAGTTTGGGGATAACTCCACAGGAAAGCACACAGTTGCTCCACAGGGATGAAATTTGGGATTGGACATGTGGGAATGTTGTTTGCAAGATGCTGTGGAGCACTGCAGATTCCAAGTGTTGGGGTTTGCAGAGGCTCCTGTTGCTGTGGATGGGGCCAGCAGCAGAGCTCCAGGGGGTTCTCTGTGTCTGCTCTGGGCATTCATGGAGCTTTTGGGATGGGAGCTGGGAAAAGGAACTGAAAAGGGAAGTGTTTGGTGGGCACAGGTTTGCTGGCAAAAGCTCTGTGTCTTCCCTGGGAAAAAGAAGGGACTGGGTGGTGCAGGTGGCCGGGTTTGGGGGATGTGGGACGGTGGAAGGGATCCCTCAGAGCCTGGCATGGGAGACGGGCAAAAATTCCCCACTGGAAAAATCCCCAGAAGGCTGGAGCTGGCTCCAGTGTTTAATTTATTTGACTTGTCCCATTCCTGGTTTGGATTGAGCTGGGAAGAACTGAACCTCCACCAGCTTGCTGAAGCAGGATGTGCTGATTCTCACCCAGCCTGGGAGTCCCTGGCTTGGGGAGCCACAGGGACAGGGCTGTTCCTGCGTGCCCTGAGCATCCCTCTGGCCCAACGTGGGTTTGGGGTGCTTTTCCCAAGCAAACGAGGCTCCTGTGGCGCCGGGGGAGCCCCGCGGTGGTCTCGGCGCGGGGACCTTTGGCCGGGAGCGCTGCGCTGGCAGAGCCGGCACCTCGGGCCCGTTTCGGGGAGCAGGGATGGGACGGGGCCGTGCTTGGAGTTTGGATCCTGGCTGGCGGCCCGGGGAGGTTAATGGTTCACCAGGGGCGGCGGGGGGAGTGGAGCTGCGGGGACGAGGAGGGGACGGCCACCCCCGGCCACCCCGCTGGCCTTGCCGCTGGCCTTGGCGCTTGCTGGGGGCGGTGCCTCCCTGTTGTGCCAGCCGAGAAATCCCCAAATCCCCGGGGAGGAAAGATCTCGGCCCTCGGGAATGGGCATGGAGCGGGATGTGCCGCTGCCGGGTTTAGCGGTGCCCCGGCTCTGGGGCCAGCCCTGCCCGCCCAGGGCCAGCTCCAGGCACGGTCCAGAGCTCCCCGTGGCCGAGCATCCCCCGCTCCACCGCGCTGCTCATCCCTCCCGGCAGTCCCGGTGCGCCCCGGCGGCCCCGCCCGGGTACGAGCCGTGCTGTCTGGGCCGGGGGCCGCGTCCCCCTCTCCGCAGGAAGCCGGGCCAGCCTCCAGACCGCCCTGAGGACGCTGCTGGCCGTGCCCTGGCCCTCGCAGCGCGATGTCCGCTCCGCTCTGCAGCTGCTGGCCGTGCTGCAGTGGGTGCTCAGCTTCCTGCTGCTGGGTGAGTGGGGGGCTGCGGGGGGCCCGGGGGAGCCCCGCACCCGCTCACCCCCTCCCCGGCTCCCGCAGGGACCGTCAGCCTCCTGCTGCTCATCTACCTGCTGTTCACCAGCCTCTGGCTCGTCCCCGTGCTCTACCTGGCCTGGATCATCTTCGACTGGGACACGCCGGAGAAAGGTGGGGTGGCCGGGATGTGGGGCTGGGGTCCCCCCTTTCCCCGGCTCGCACCGCATCTCCCCTGCTCCTGCCCCAGCATCGGCACCGCGGTGGGAAGAGGGGCGCGGCGGGTCCGTGGGGAGCGTTTCCCGTGGATCCCGCTGCCCACGGGGGTGGGCGTCATCTCCCGCGGCCCCTCCCCGCTTTGTAGGTGGCAGGAGGCTGCCGTGCCTGCGGCGATGGACCGTGTGGAAGCATTTTCGGGATTATTTCCCGGTGAAGGTACGAGGCCGAGCCGGGATGGGACCACCCAAAAGGAGGTGCCACCATCCCATCCCTGCCAGCCCTTCTGTCCCCGCAGCTGGTGAAGACGCACGACCTGTCCCCCAGCCACAACTACATCATCGGCTCCCACCCTCACGGCATCCTCTGCGTCGGCGCCTTCTGCAACTTCATCACGGGCTCCACGGGCTTCGAGGAGCTGTTCCCGGGCATCCGCTCCTTCCTCACCACGCTGGCCGGAAATTTCCGCCTGCCCGTGTTCCGGGAGTACCTGATGAGCGGGGGTGAGAGGCCCCTGCCCGGCTCGGGGCTGCCTCCAGTCCCCCCTGCCCCGCTCCTGCCCTGCCCTGCCTGCAGTGCCCGCGGGCCGGGGGTGCGGGGGTCCTGATCCCTCCGAGGGAAGAGAGGAGTGGTGCTGATCCTGGGAGCGGGCAGGGCAGGGACACGGCAGGGATGGTGATCCTGGGAGCGGGGAGGGCAGGGATACGGCAGGGATGGTGATCCCGGGCAGGGCAGGGACAAGGCAGGGATGGTGATCCTGGGCAGGGCAGGGAGACGGCAGGAATGGTGATCCTGGGAGCGGACAGGGCAGGGATACGGCAGGAATGGTGATCCTGGGAGCGGACAGGGCAGGGATACGGCAGGAATGGTGATCCTGGGAGCGGACAGGGCAGGGATACGGCAGGAATGGTGATCCTGGGAGCGGACAGGGCAGGGATACGGCAGGAATGGTGATCCTGGGAGCGGGCAGGGCAGGGCTGGTGTTCTGCCCACGCCGTGCCTGAGCTCCACCTTCACCTCGCACGCTGCCTGCACTTTGTCCGCGCCCTGCCTGAGCTCCACCTGCACCTCCCTTGCACCCTGCCTGTACCCTGCCCGCGCCCTGTCTACACCCTGTCTGCATCCTCCCTACACCCTGCCGCACCCTTTCCCGCTCCCTCTCCGCACTTTTCCCGCACCTTTCCCGCTCCCTGCCCGCCCCTTTCCGCTCCCCAGCCGCAGCAGGGGGAGCCCGCGCACCGTCCCTGCCCCGGTCCCAGCAGGTGCCATCGCTCGGGGGTCGCTCGGGGGTCCCTCGGGGGTCCCCGGGCGGGCAGCGCCACAGCCCCGGTGCTCGGTCCCGCCGCAGGGCTGTGCCCGGTGACCCGCCGCGCCATCGGCTACCTGCTGTCCCAGAACGGCACCGGCAACGCCGTGGCCATCGTCATCGGCGGCGCGGCCGAGTCGCTGTCCTGCCGGCCCGGCGTCACCGCGCTCATCCTCAAGAACCGCAAGGGCTTCGTCCGCATGGCCCTGCAGCACGGGTGGGTCACGGGGGGGTCCCCGCACCGCCACCCCCGAGGGCCCAGGGGTCGTGACCCCCGCCCCCGTGTCCCCTCCGCAGCGCCTTCCTCGTCCCCTCCTTCTCCTTCGGGGAGAACGACCTGTTCCGCCAGGTGGTGTTTGAGGAGGGCAGCTGGATGAGGAGCATCCAGCGCCGCTTCCAGAAGATGATCGGCTTCGCTCCCTGCGTCTTCTACGGGCGCGGCCTCACCTCCGTGCGCTCCCGGGGCTTCCTGCCCTACGCCAGACCCGTCACCACCGTGGGTGAGCAGGGGGCAGAGGGGACAGCCCGCCGCGGGCAGCGCTGGAGGGCACCGCCACCTGCGTGTCCCCAGCGCCCTGAGCCCGTCCCCTCCCGGCAGTGGGGGAGCCGGTGGCCGTGCCCAGGGTGGAGAACCCGAGCCGGGAGCTGGTGGATCGGTACCACGAGCTGTACATCCGTGCCCTGCTCAAGCTCTTCAACGAGAACAAGACCAAGTACGGGCTGTCGGACACGGACGAGCTGCACATCCTCTGAGTGCCGCCAGCGCCCGCCCCGTCCTGGCTCAGCAGGGGCAGCAGCTCTTGAGGGGGGTTCAGCCAGCCCAGCACAAGGGACACGCGGGGGACAGTCCCCACTCCAGCCCTCCGCTCCTCCAGAAAACCTGAGCGGGAGGTGGGAGGAGAGGAGGAAGCGACGGGGAGATTGGGAAAGGGTCCCCTTTGGAAGGGGTTTGAAGGGGCTGAGGGTGACACAGCTGTCCCCTGCCAGGGGCAGTGGGCACAGGCTCCCCAGGATGACCGGGTCTCCACAAGCTGAAGGATGGGGTGTCGTGGGAGGAGGGATCGAGGTGGGGTCTTTGGGTGACACCCCGATGGCGAGTGGGACCAGCCTGGGGGGATGTGCCACCCTGAGGGGGAAGGGGACACTCCTGGCCAAGGGGACCTGTGGAAGTGGCCCGAGCCAGGACCATGTGGCCCCAGATGAGCCTTTCCCGCTGCCTCTGTATCCAATACAGGTTTCCAACCTCCCAGCCCCTGTCTGTGCGTGTTCCAGGGGTCGGGATTGGCAGCACTGTGGCCGTACCCCTGCACTCCCCAGGTGGGTGCCCCTGTCACCCACTGTGTCCCCTCCCTGGCAGTGCCATCTCCAGCTGGGATGGGACCACTCAGGTGCAATCAAGTGGCTCTGGGGTGCACCTGGGCCCGGCAGGATATAATGGGAGGTGAGGGGCTGCAGCTGCTCTTACTGGTTTAACTGGGCTCAGGAGGGAAGTGTCCTGCTCTGGGCTCAGCGGTGAGTGAGGGGCTCTTGGGGTGGGATGGGGATGTGGGGCTGGGATGTGCCATCCCTCTCCTTCCCTGGGCAGCTCCTGTGGGATGTGGCTTTGTGTGACCCCGTCCTGGGGGGTGACACCCCGGTGATGCTCTGGGTGTTCCCTGTGCTGGCAGGACTCGCAGGGGGCAATGGGGACAGCCCCTCCTGGGGCTCCCTGCCTGGGGACAGCCCTGTCCCTGTCCCATTGCTGCCAGGCTGGCGTGGGAGAGTCAACAGCGCTGATATCAATCTCAGAGCACGGCTCTGCACAGGCACTTGCTCAAACAAACGGGCTGGGTAAACATTTGAGGAGCAAACACCCATAGAGGGAAATTCCCAAGAACCTTCCTGTCACCGTGGGAGCTCCGGCTCATCCCTCCGGACCTGCCCCAGTGGATTTTCTCCGGGGTGAGGGTGTCTTGTCCTTCCTCGTGCTGCAGGGAGAGAGAGGCCTGATTGTAGAGAGGGGAAGGGCTTTATTGGGGGTGAGGGGCAGCGAGTGCCCCGGGCCGTGTCCCTGCCCTCTGCCAAGGCCAGCGGTGTCACAGGGACGACTCTAAGAACCCGCCCAGCGTGGGCTCTGTCCCCAGGCTCAGTCCAGCCCCTGTGACCACTGAGCATCTGGAAAGGCTGTGCCTGCCCAGGGAGGCAGCGACCTGTCAGCCCCCACGTGTCCCCAGGAGCGCCCTGGCAGGGGACACCAGCCTGCTGCCCCAGCACAGCCTCCTCTGCGTCCTTCCCCTTCCCGTGGCTGCCTGCTGGCTCTCCTGCCCCAACCAGCACCAGCACCCTCCTCACACGGCACCCCGGGGACCGCCAGCCCTCGGCCCTGCGGGGCTGGGCAGGGACAGCTCTGGGGACCTGGGGGTGCCCACAGAGAGCCCCGAGGGGCTGCAACTCCTGGAGCCGGGGCTGAGATTGTGGAGCCCTCTCAGCAGCCACCCCTGCTCTGCGCGGCGTCGTCCCCTCTGGTGATGCTGCCGAGGGGGCCGCTGACCCCGGCGCTGTCTGTGAAGGGCGACACCAGGGCCAGGTCCAGGGTGGGCACGGGCCGGAGGCGCTGGGCGGCCCCACGGCGCAGGTGGCCCCGGTACTTGTCCCCGGCCATGAAGTACAGGATGGGGTCCAGGCAGCTGTTGATGCTGGCCAGGGGCCGCGTGATCTTGTAGCTGAAGTTGATGATGTTGAGGGTCCGGCAGTCGGCCTGGAAGTAGCGGGAGGTGTAGTAGAGGGTGCGGGTGACGTGGAAGGGCACGAAGCAGATGGCGAACACGGCGAGCACCACGATGATCATCCTGATGGAGCGCCTCTTGTAGGAGGGCATGCGGACGCCGGGGCTGGAGAAGCTGGACTTGCAGAGCCGCTTGGCCATGAGGCAGTAGCACAGCACGATGACCAGGAAGGGCAGCCCGAAGAGCAGGGCCATGACGGAGGAGCTGTAGTGCACGTAGTGGTCGAAATCCTCGGGCTTGGTGGTGTCGTGGCACAGGGTGATGTTGCCCTTGGAGCTGGTGGTGACGAAGATGAGGTTGGGGATGAGGCAGATGGTGACCATGAGCCAGGCGGCCACGCAGATGATGCGGGCGTGCTTGGTCTTCACCCACTTGAGGGAGCGGATGGGGTGGCAGATGCCCATGTAGCGGTGCACGCTGATGCAGGTGAGGAAGAGGATGCTGCTGTAGAGGTTGGCGTAGAACAGGAACCTCACGATCTTGCAGAGCGCCGTCCCGAAGGGCCAATTGTTGCGGTCAGCGTAATAATAGACCAGGGTGGGCAGGGACAGGACGTAGAGCGTGTCAGACAGGGCCAGGTTGACCATGTAGGTGGTGGTGGCGTTCCAGGGCCTCATCCTGGCGATGAACATCCACAGGGCCCAGGAGTTGAGGGGCAGCCCCACCACGAAGACGATGCTGTAGGAGACGGGCAGCAGGATGAACTTGAACTCCTCGTTGAAGACGCACTGGGCCTCGGGCACGGCCGTGGCGTTCCCTCCCGGCCAGGGGGTCGGTGTCGGGCTCCACAGGCCAACGGGGAACGTCCTCACGGACGTGGCCATGTTCTGCCAGCCAGACCTAGGAGCAGCCAACAAAAGCACGTCAGTCGCTGGCCCCGGCCATTGTCAGGCACAAAGTGTGGAAGGGAGCCAAAGCTGCCACATTTCAACCCCTCCAGGAGCTCCAGCCACTTTGATGGTTCTCTGGTTTTTCTCAGCTCGCGCGTTCGGGCCTCGCTCAGAGCCAGGGGGAATCAGCAAAGCCTTTCCTCTGCAGCCCCTGCATTGACACCCATTAATCACCCATTAATCCCCCATTAATCACTTCTTTGAACTGGCGCAGCAGCAGCCACGCCACAAAGAGCTGGGAGCGTGCTGGGGACAGAGCACAGTGCTGGGGACAGAGCCCCACACCGGGGCATGGCACCGTGCCAGGGGGACACAGCACAGTGCCAGGGGGACACAGCACAGTGCTGGGGACAGAGCCCCACACTGGGGCATGGCACCATGCCATGGGGACAGCACAGTGCCAGGGGGACACCACCGTGCCAGCGGGACACCACCATGCCAGGGGGACAACACAGTGCCAGGGGGACAGCACAGTGCTGGGGACAGAGCCCCACACCGGGGCATGGCACCGTGCCAGGGGGACAGAGCACCGTGCCAGGGGGACAGCACCGTGCCAGGGGGACACCACCATGTCAGGGGGACAGCACAGTGCCAGGGGGACACAGCACCATGCCGGACACAGCCCCATGGCCACCGAACAACCAGACCTTGGTGAGCACCAGCAGCCCCTGGCCAGGGCCAGCGCAGCCTCTTGGAAGCCGCCTCAGCGTAATTGGCACCATCCTGACAAAGCCGCCGCTCCCGGAGGGCTCCTCAGGAGAAGAAAGGAGGGAGGAGAAGAAAGGCCTGTCTGGGGGAACGCTGTGGCCCAGAGAAATCCTGGGGGTGCTGCTAAAGGAGCCTTTGGCAGAGAGTGTCCTGGACAGCGAGAAGCCACCGGCTGCCGGGTGTTCTCCATAGGGGAGGGATGAGCTGAGCTGTGGAGAGGAGCTGTGCTGGAGCCAAGGCCCAGCTCCAGGCAGAGCAAGCTCTGGAGACAGGCAGGACGTTCCCTCCTGCACTGTGTCAGCATCAAAGGCTGGGATCTGCCTCCTCCTGGGAAATCAGCATGAGGACGGGCTGTCAAAGATGTCTGAAGTTCAGAACTCTCTTCTCCAGAGGGAAGAGGAGTTTCTGCACCACCGTGGTGTCCAGCAAAGGGCTGGTGAAGGCTCCACATGCCTTGACTCCTCCGTGGCCACCACCATCCCTGGCAAAACGATTTCTACAGCAGAGGGTGGATGCTTGGATGAGTAACCTGGGAACAGGAGCATCTGCTGTGCTGCTGGTGGAGATGAGGGTGTAGCCAAAACAGCACCTGAAGGAGGGAATGCTGGAGCATCTCCTGTTTCTGTGGTCCAGAGCTCACCCAGGAGGTGACAGGCACCAGGACAGAGGAGGATTCAGGGCTCAGGGATGTGATGCACCTGAGCTGGGAGCTGGTGCTACAAGGTGAAAGGATGTGTCCTCTCAGGCGCCTTCATCCCTTGGCTCCCTCCTCATCCCCCTGCTGTTTCCCTTCGTGTGAGGATGTGCAGGCTTCTCCGGGCAGGAGTATCCCACAGGGTGTATCCATGGATCATCCCTGCCACGCCTTGCCTGCAGAGACACCCCAGGTTGACAGAGATGCTCATAAATGACTCAGCAGGCAGATGGGACAGCGGGGCCCGGGCCCCTCCGGCCGCGTTCCCGGGGCTCTGTTTGAATTGCGGGCTGAGCTCCGGGCCCGCATCCAACAGCCTGAGGCTCCCAGCCCGCCACAGCTCCGGCCTTTATTGCAGGGATGAGTTCAGAGAGCAACAGGCACGTCCTGATCAAACATTAACAGTGGGGAGAACTTGGTTTGTTTTCCCAGAACCAGAGGGAGAGCAGGCAGCA
The DNA here is from genome assembly GCA_013398175.1 of Climacteris rufus. NCBI lineage: Eukaryota > Metazoa > Chordata > Aves > Passeriformes > Climacteridae > Climacteris > Climacteris rufus. Next base: position 14,234 of record VZRZ01003589.1, read on the forward strand.
GGAAACCCTGAGGTGCCAGCGGTGGTGCCACGGGGGCTGTGCTGGTGGTGCTGGTCCCAGCCCTGCGTGTCCCCAGGCTGTGACACTGCTGAGGGACCAGGAGATTTGGTTTTCTCTTCCAACCTCTGAGTGCAAGCGAGCACAAAGCCTTGAGCCCGACCAGAGCGGAGCTGCTGCAGGTTCAGCGCCCAGGTCCCTGACACAGGTCACCAAATAAATAAGATACGAAGACAGTAAATAAGAATGATTAATATTTAAGTGTGACAAATGCATAAGGAAAAATCCTGGGCAGCTGTGGAGTGCTGGACTGCTCAGAGCAGAGCACATGAACCTGGCTTCAGGCAGCTGATACAGCCTGAGTGCAGTCAGCAGTGGGATTTAACCATTCCCAAGCACATCCCTTTGAGGATAACCACCAAAAAATAGAGATGCAGAGGATGACATTTGGCAAGCTAGATCTCAACTGGTTTCCTGCTTCTTCATCTTAGTCACAACTGAAATCAGTGTCTGAAATTACTGAGTCACATCAGTCCAGTCTGAGGACACATCATCACCTGCCCTGTTCCTACTCCTTGCTGACATTCCCAGCAAGATTATCCTTGGCCGTGGACTTTTGAGGAGGGATTGAGGTGTGGGCCAAGAGCTGGGGCTGATTGTTGAAGCAGGAGAGATGGAAGGTGCTGCAGGGAAGGGACTTGGAGCAGGGAGATGGAAGGGACTGGGAGCAGGGAGATGGAAGGGACTGGGAGCAGGGAGATGGAAGGTGCTGCAGGGAAAGGACATGGAGCTGGGGAGGTGATGCCCATTCCTGTTCTGCCCATTTTGTGGATGCACAAGGGATGCACCCACAAAGGGAATCCCTTGCCCAGGGCAGGCACATCCCCCAGGGATGGTGCCTATGGACTGGCCCCCTGTGTTCCCTGGGAAGCAGCCAGAGGTCCTGGAAAACACAGCAATGGCCATGGGCCAGCAGGAAGGGGCAGGGGACAGCCATGGGGCCACACGTTGGGGACACGTGATGCCCGTGGCCTTTGGACACAGGAATTCAGCTCTTCCCTGGCTCCCAGCCCCACAGATGTGCCCAGAAGGCGCCTTGGGATCCATGGATACCCCCAGCAGCTGGCAGAGGCTTCCAGCCCTCGTGGAGGTGTTGGAAAGGCACCAATGGATGAGTGAGCAGGACAGCACTGGAGCAGGCTCTGCCCAGAGCCACAGTCCTGCCAGGGGGACAGGATGGGAGTCGTGGTGCTGGGGATCGTGGAGCAGCAGCAGGAGCTCAGAGAGGGGAGGTGAGAGAGGATTTTGGAGCAGTCGCCAAGGGATGGGTGAGCCTGGGACCGGCTGCTGCTGGAGCATGGGAAAAACGGCTTTTCTTCTCGCCTAAGCCCTTGGAAATTGCAAAACAAGGGGAAATTATGCAAAACATCCTGCAGAAGGACCCTTGTCCCTAATCACCACGTGGTTGGGGCAGCCAAAGCCCCGGCACAAGGGGACGTGACCCAATTCCAGTCCTTCCCGTGGCCTGGAAGAGCAGCCAAGGCACGCTGTGCTGGGACACCTCCCTGGGGACACCAGCAGGGTCGGGTGTTTGCCCCACTGTCCACCCCATCCCCTGCCCCGAGGTGACCCTCAGCAGGTGGGGGTGAGGGTTCCCTTCCACCCGTGGCTGGGCTGTCCCTGTTCCCCACATCCCTGGGAATGGCAGGAGCCCACAGTGTCAGGATAAGGAGCCCGCAGCACCAGCTTTGCCCCACAAGGAGACAGATTTGGGGGATGGAGGGGAGGATGAAGGAGAGGAGGTGCCACCCTGGGAAGGATGAAGGCCCTCGGTGACAGAGGAAGGAGGCGGCACGTTAGGGAGGAGGATGTGTGGAAGGATTTGGGGATGGTGGAGGGATGGCGAGGACAGGCTGACCCCCACCCCGCACCCCCCAGCCCTGCAGACCCCACCTCTGTCCCTCGGCCCCTGAGCCCAGCTGGGACTGCGTGGCCACGGCAGGGCTGTCCCCAAACAGGAGCTGTCCCCAAACAAACAGGGGCTGTCCCCAAACAAAGGGGAGCTGCCCCCCCACAA
>VZRZ01003589.1:29217-39848 GCA_013398175.1 Climacteris rufus
CACCGTGCTGAGCCCCCCATCCTGCTGAGCCCCCCATCCTGCTGAATCCCCCGCCCTGCCGAGCCCAGCCCCGCGGTGCTGCTCCCTCCCGTTACTTAACAGCGCAGCAGTAATGCCCGGCAGGCGCCGAGCTGCCGGCTCCCGATTAACGCCGTCCACGCCGCTTAATCCGGCTCAGAGCAGCAAGCCCTGGAGCTCGGAGGGGCTTTGGGAAGTCAGCAGTGCCCGCTGTGGCTGTTTATGTAAGGTGGCTGCGCTGTGCAGCGCCAGAGGCACCCGGGAGCTCTGCCAGCACCTGGGCACAGGTGAGGTTGGGAAGGCAAGGGGGGTTCACTGGTGCCAGGTTCCAGCTGCACCCAGGCTCCCTCCACACCCTGGGGATGCTGGAAGCCCCATGGCCCTGTTGCCTGAAAAGGCAGCCCAAAAACTGAGACCAGGCAGGAGTAAGGGAATAAAGGTGGGGGTTTATTCCAAAGGCCTTCAAAGGTACATTTAGGGCAGACAAAGCCCCCAGGGGCATCACCCAAAATGGACAGCGAGTTCTCCACACCTTTATAGGTTTGGTCCATTTGCAGATCAGCATCAATTCACCAATTCAAACTTTGCAATTTCCCCCTGGCTCCCCCAGCTCGCTCCCCCCTTTAGAAGCTGGGCCTGGGCAGTCTGAGTGTCCTTGCAGAGCCAGCCCAGAGCGGCCCTGCTCTGTCTGTAGAGAACAGCAGCTCACAGGCTGTGCAGCATCCCAGAGTTACACACCAGGCAATACAGAATTTGAAAAATAGAAGGGTTAAAAGCTAAGGCAACAGCCCTTCCCTGGGGAGGCAGGACTCTGCAGGGCAGTGTCCATAGGGACACAGGGATGGAGCCAGGCCCCACCACCCCACTGCTGTCTGCGGCTGTCCTGCCCCTCTGGAAGTGGCTGCTCCACAGAGCACACGGACCTGGAGGGATGGTGGGGTGGGCAGAGGAGAGGAACCTGTGGCCATTATTAAAAGGAAGAAGGGCTCTTTCATTTCCCTGTTATTTTGAACTCGGCTTCTTTTCCTGGTGCTCGGTTCGGAGCACGATGTGAGCATGGGAAGGAAGGTGGGCTGTGCCCATCTCACCACTCTTTGAGAAGGGGAATTCTCTGCATGTCTGACTCCATCCAGCTGGGATTAGGCTGGGTTGAAGGGGTCTGTGATGAGCCCTGCTCCCACCCTCACTGGCCAGCAGCCCCACTCACAGGGCCCTCATTAAGAAGAGCCACAAACAAAGCTCAGGATTAGGTGGCCCAGGCACAGCTCTGAGAGCCTTGGCTGGGCAGAGGGTGGCCAGGTGGGGCTGCCTCCTCCTCCTCCTCCTCCTCTTTGACCTGGCAGCGTGAAGGGCACAGTTCACGTGTCCCCTGACTGCGGCAGGAATAGCGCCCGTTAATCCGGGCCCTAAGCAGCTCTCCTGTGTGCAGTTAAAGAGATCACAAGTCCTGGCCCCAGGGAACGTGTGCTGGCACCTAAAGCCCTGGCCGTGGGGCTGCCGGGCCCTGCTGGCTCCAGGGGCCCAGGTGAGCCGTGTTTGGGAGGAGGTGATACCCAGAGGATAAAGGTTGTGGAGCTGATGCAGGGTCCAGGGAGGAGGCACAGCTCCAAGCAGGAATATCCTGACCTTGGTGCTCAACCAGAACCAAAGAAAGGGTCTGAGGGTTGGTGGAGGTGAGGAGGGTGAGCAGAGCCTCGCTGGAGCTGTTTGTAGCTGCCCTGGGCTGTCCTTGTGCCCCACCCCTAGAGCCAGTCCCACAGCCATTCCCACGGGGAGATCCCACACCCTGCCTGTGGCTGAGGCAGCGGGAATTCTGCTCTCCTGGCAGCCGTGAGGCAGAGCCACTCTGGGCTTTCCAGGTTTTCTCTTTGCAGCAGCAAACCTGGAGCTAAGGATGCGCTGAGAGGGTCAGGCGAGGCCAGCCTGGGAGTTATGAAATGATGCTGCTCTGAGCAGGCTGTGCTGGGGGCAGCGACAGCTCCTGTGCCACCCCCAGGGGTGGCTGCTCCTCCCTCCTGGTTCAGGGAGGGTGAATCCTGCCGTGGCCTTCACCCCATCCTCTCGTAGGGCAGCGTCCCCACGGCCGGGGTGTCCTGCCTGCCCTGGGCCACGGCAGGTCACCTGCAGGTGGCCACCCCAGGGGCACGTTGGCCAGGAGGGAAGCTGCTCGTGCCTGCACCCATCTGTTACCCAGCCAGGAAGGTGTGGGAGGGAGGGAGAACACCAGGCAGGGCCCTCCTGCTCTGCCATCTCCACCCAACCTCGTGTCCCTGCCTGGCCCAGCTCCACGGCCACGGGAGCAGCCCCTGTGGGAATCCACAGCCCTTCCCACCAGGAACAGAGCTTCCACCTCAATTACCATCACCTTGCTCCTAAGCCCTCTTTGCCAATCCCCCTAAGCTGCTTTCCCAGGGCTGCAGCAAGAGACGTATTTATAGCCCACTCTTACTCACGAAGCGTCTCCCCAATTAATCAACTAATAGGATTCTTGCCCAAAGTCCCTCTCCCACGGAGGCCTCGCACACAGACACACACCCCCTGCAGCCTGGCCAGGGCTGAGGGGGCGAGATCAGATGCCAGGGGAGGGCCAGCCGGGGGGGATATAAGAAGCTGCAGCACTGGGAGCAGCCTGGAGTGACTGGGTGGCACTGGGACGTGCTGGGAGAGGCAGAGCAGAGCGTCTGTCTGTCCATCCGCCTGCCAGGTGAGTGCTGCCTGCCCGGCTGCCCGGGCCCTGCTGGTGCTTTGGGTTCTGTGCTTTGGGAAAACACTCGAGCAGGGGTGTTGGTGCTGGGCTGTGGATGGAAGGAGAGTGGTTTGGGGCTGAAAAATGGGGAAAATGTGGAAAAAAAGGATTCCAGTGTGGCTGAGCTGGAGGACACAGCAAAGGGGCTGGGTGGCAGGGTGGGAGAGCTGAGCCAGGAAGGCTCTAAGCCCCTCTTTGGGGCTTGGGAGATGCAGAGGAGGGGTTCAGCTCTTCTCCCCTCCACCTTTCATTGCCTCACCCCCAATTCCCAGGGTCTGGAGAGGGCCAAGCTCTGCTCCTGCTCCCTTTGCACCTTCTCTCCCTGTGGGAGAGGATTCCCAAACTTCACATCCCTCAGCACCCGAGGGCATCAAATATCCAGAGCTTGGGTCTACTCCCTTGTCTTCCCACGAAGAAGAAAAATCTTCTCCTCACCCCCATGGCAATTTCTTCTCCCTCTCCAGCATCCCTGTGGTTGAGTACAGAGGCAACTCTGTCCACGTGCCCCTGGGGCTTAAAATCCTGCCTGGGCTTAAGCTGTGCTCGTGTCAGAGCTGCCTATCCCTAAGAGGCTGAGCTCATCCCATTTAATATCCCAGAGAATCAGCTGGTGATCAGTGGGATCTTTGCAGGTTCCTTCTGGACACAGGCTGGAGCCAGCAGAGCTTGGGCAGGGCTGGACAGCCCCAGCCACACTCCCAGAATAAAGGGATGGGGCTGGAGGGACTGTGTGCCCCAAACTCCCTCTTTCCATGGGGCACTTGAGCTTCCCTTGGCCTTTCTCCCTGTGGTTTCCTCTCTTTCCTGTGAGTGGCAGAACAAAACTCTTCCTACCAATAAGCCATGACAGCCAATTTCCTGCAGACAGGAAAAAATCATAAAATTGAGACTCTGCAAGACCTTTTGTTCATTTTCTTGCCTTTCCCAGCCTTGAACCTGCTTCACTGGGAAGAAACCCTGTGCTTCCTATTTTCCTAGGACACCCTTTTTCTCTCCCACCTCCCCTTCATCACTTTTTTAGCTGGGAAAAGGGGCCGGCTCAGATGCCATGGGCTGCCCCAAAGCCAAACCCGGAGCTGCTGAGCTCTGCAAAGGGGGCAGGGCTGTATCCCGAGGGTTCTGCAGTTTGTTGGGATGTGCAGGATGTGGGATGGTGCCCACGGCCGGGGCTGCCCCTTCCCCACAGCCTCGCTCAGCTCTTCCCCCTCCTCTCTGTGCAGATTCCCACCTGCAGATTCCTGCCACTGACTTAAAATGGCAGAAGGATCCAAGTAAGTATCTTCCTTGATTTCTTTGGAATTGGGATGGAGCAGGGCAGGAGCAGAGGGAGGAAGGGAGAGCCTGGCTCCCCCCACCGCTGCTCCCAGGGGCTGGAATATGAGCTCTGAGCTGTCATGGAGCCAACAAAGCCCTTCTCCTTCTCGGTGTTGTCCTTAAGACACAAAATCCAGCCTCTCTTCCACGGCCACCCCGAGCTCAGGAGCACATCCCAGGGCAGCCAGACGGGATGGGCTTGGCTCTGAGTTTGCAGGACACGGAATTCCCCAGGGACAGGACAGCCCGGGCAGGCCCTGCTGCAGCTCTGGGTGATGCAGCACCGCTGTAGGGCAGCCCATCACCTCCCTGTGCCCCAACCAGCCCCGTGCAGGGCATTCCCAAACATCTGTGTCTGTTTTGTCCACAGGGTGTTCAAGAAGACCAGCCCCAACACCAAGGTGAGTCCCTGCCCACCCCTGTGCCCAGCCCGAGGGTCAGGCTGTGCTGGGATTCCTCCAGGCTGGCTCTGCCTTCCCTTGGAAGTCTGATGGATTCCCAGCCCTGCCACGATGCCACTGCAGGACTGGCTTTTCAAAACAGAAATTAAAAAATACCCTGATATGAGCCCTTAAATGTGGTTTTGGTCCAACGATCCCCATGACACGACCCAGGGCTTCAAAATTTGGGATAATTCAAGGGCAAAGATTAATCTGTTTCCTTCTTCCCTTTCCCCATGTGCTGCCTCCAGCTGTCCATCTACCTGGGGAAGAGAGACTTTGTGGATCATGTGGATTCAGTGGATTCTGTAGGTGAGTGGGGCTGTGCCCAACACTGAGGGGGAAGCACAGGCTGGAGAGAGCAGTCCCTGTGTTGGTGGCTGCTGGTAGAGCAGGAGGAGCAGATCTGGAGGAGCAAATATCCTGTTTTCCTGCGAATATCCCTAAGGAAAACAATGGGAAAAGGGACAAAGTCCCTTTGCAAAACAACCCAGCCACACTGCTGCTGGAGATGCTGGAGGAGGCATCACCATCCCCCTGACTGGCAGCTCCTCTCAGTCACTTTCCAGCTGAAAAGTGAATCATTTGGGTTTAAAAAGCTGTGTTTTAGCACAGATCTTCCCTGAGCTCACCAGTGCCTGCTCTCTGCTTGCTTGCAGATGGTGTCTGCCTGATCGACCCGGAGTACCTGAAGGACAGGAAAGGTATTGATAACAAAAAGAGCCTGAGGGGAGGGGGTGAGAGCAGCCCAGAGCTCGCAGCACCCTGGGCCTGTGCTCAGGTCCAAGCTGCTCCGTGTCACCCCCAGCTCCCTGTCCGTGGGGGTCACGGCACCCAAGGACACGAGTGACCCGTGAGCTTCGTGTCAGTGCCTGAGGTGCTGAGAAGTCTCATTTCTGCTGAAGAGCTGCTGAAATAGTTTTTCTTTCTCCCCTGCTATCCCCCCCCGTGCCTTCCCTGCCCGGGCTCAGTGTACGTGACCCTGACCTGCGCCTTCCGCTACGGCCGCGACGACCTGGACGTCATCGGCCTGACCTTCAGGAAGGACATCTACGTGCTGACCACCCAGCTGTACCCACCTGTGCCCGACCAGGCCCCCAAAACCCTCACTCCTCTGCAGGAGAAGCTGATGAAGAAGCTCGGGGAGAACGCCTACCCCTTCACCTTCGAGGTAGGGGCTGCTCGTCCCCTCCCGGCTCTGTGGGGTCACCGGGGCTCATCTCTGGCCGTGGTTTCATTTCCTTTTTTCCTCTCTTTCCTTGCTCTGCCCAGATCGCCACCAACCTGCCCTGCTCCATCACCCTCCAGCCTGGGCCTGATGATGTGGGGAAGGTGAGCTGCTGTCCTGTGTCCCCTGGACCGTCCTCCCCGGCAGGAGGTTGAGGTGTGGGGTGCTAAAAATGAGAATTGATTCTCATGGCCCGTGGAGTGAGGAGGGAGGATGGCTGAAGTGAGCACCAGGATCTCTGGGGAGGGAGAAAGGAAAAGACTCTAAACCTCGGGCATTTCTGAGCCCCTCCTGCTCAGGGACCACCTGTTCTCCCCCAGGCCTGCGGCGTGGACTTCGAGGTCAAAGGATTTTGTGCTGAAAATCTGGAGGAGAAAATTCACAAGAGGTATTTTCAAGGGATCCCTTTTATCCCTTTTTGGCCCTCAAACTGAATCACAGGATATTTTTGAGGTGATCAGGTTAGGGGTGAGGTTGAGGACCTTCTGTGCCCTGCTTGGATGGGGAATGCTGCTTGAAATAGGGACAGAAATGGCCCCAGAAGGTGCTTGGTGACAATGACACACATTGAGAATGGAGCAGTGGATCTCATTCACCTTGGCTTTAGCAAGAACCATTTAGAAAGACAGGAAAGAGGTAATGGACAGAAGCTTCTCTAGGAGCAGTCCTCTCTGCATACAAAGGACAACATTGGAAGAGGTTGCCCAGAGATGTGGTGAATTGTCCATTGCTGGAAATAATCCGGACTTGGTATGTCAAGCCACTGGATAACCTAACCTCAAGCCCTGTTTCTAATAGTTTGGATCAGAGGATCTCCAGAGGTTGCTTCCAGTCTAGACATTTCTGAGATCCCATAATTTCTATGGGATCCTTAGAGAGGATCCAGAGAGATCTAGATCCAGAGAGATCTAGAGAGATCTATGGGATCTAGAGAGATCCTTCCCTAGATATTTACTGAGATAGTGCAAGCGGCAACAAAACAAATCCCGGGATACACACAAGGAAAAACATATTTACCCTAAGGGCCACGTCCTAGGAGCCCCCTAGGTGCACCCTTTGTCTGGGTGTCCCCAGAGAGCCCCTGTGACCCCACAGAGGCCTCGCTGGCGCTGTGGGGGACACTGGGGGTGCCACCTCTGCCCCCCAGGAACTCCGTGCGCCTCATCATCCGCAAGGTGCAGTTCGCCCCCTTGAAGACGGGGCCACCCCCCAAAGCCGAGACCACGCGGCAGTTCATGATGTCAGACAAGCCTCTGCACCTCGAAGCCACCCTGGACAAGGAGGTCAGCAGGAAGCCTGGCCCCTCAGGGCTGGGGAGCAGGATTTCTGTAATCCTGTAAGGGATTTCTGCTCATGTAACCCGCACTGCTCCCACCGCAGATCTACTACCACGGAGACCCCATCAACGTGACCGTCAACATCAACAACACCACCAACAAGGTCGTGAAAAAAATTAAGATTGCAGGTGAGGAGGGGCAGGAGGGGCACATCCCAGCAGAGGTGGGGATCACCTGTGCTGTGTCACCAACACAGCTCCCTCTTGTCTGTCCCCAGTGGATCAGATCACAGACGTGGTCCTGTATTCCCTGGATAAATACTCCAAGACCGTGTGCAGCGAGGAGATCAAGTGAGAGAGAAGGGGCTGGGGGGGACGTGGCATCTCTGAGAGGGAGGGAGAGAAACAAGGAGGATGGGAGAGGGGTGTGAGAGACAGTTTCACACCAAGCAGAAAAATTTCTAGCTCAGAAGAGCGGGTGCAGAGGAAGCAGAGGAGAGGGAAGGCCAGGGACAACATCCCCCAGAAGGTCCCTGGGGAGGGTGCACAGCTGCCTCCTCAGCTTCTCCTGCCCTCACTTTGCATGTCTGAGGCCACACACAGCCTCTGCACCCCTGAGAATGAGGAGGGACAGAGCAAAGGTGGGGGGGAATAAAGAAGTGGTTGGAGAGGGGAGCGAAAGGAGGAGTGAAAGGGGGAAATGGCCCTGCAGCTGCAGGGGTGCCTGGTGCCTGGTGAGGTGCTGAGCACCCCCAGGCTGGGACTGGCTCTGAGCTCTCCTCTCCCACACCTGCAGTGAGACTGTGGCAGCCAATTCCACCTTCACCAAAACCTACTCGGTGACCCCCATGCTCTCCAACAACCGCCAGAAGCGGGGCCTGGCTCTCGATGGCAAACTCAAGCACGAGGACACCAACCTGGCCTCCACCACCATGTAAGGGCTGCCTGGGCTCCCCACCACGCCTTCCCCACCCTCCCCACGGCTCAGGATCCTCTGGCTTCCAGCCCAGCCCACCCAGCTGGAAAATGTTGGGATTTTGTGGTGTGGTCACAGACCCACCTCTCCATCCCCCAGGAGAGCTGTAGCTCCCACTTCCAACGCTGTCCAAAGCTCCTGGATCCCTCTGCAGAGCTGGGCCTTGTCTTGGAAGGGGGCTCCAGAGCTGCTCCAAGTGCCCTCCCCTCTCTTTTCCTGCTGAACCCCAGTGCATCCCACACATTGTGGGACGTGGGCACACCCTGGGAGCTGCCTGGGGGTGTGGATGGGGTGGCTGCTCCCTCACTGCTCCCCTCTGCCTCTCTCCTAGCTTGAGACCCGGCATGGACAAGGAGGTGCTGGGCATCCTGGTGTCCTACAAAGTGAAGGTCAACCTGGTGGTGTCCCGAGGAGGGTGAGGCTCTGTGGGAAAAGGGATCAGGGGTCATCAGCCCGGACTGCTGGGGGATTTTGCACCCTTGGGGAGAAGAGAGGGGACTCACACCAGGGGTGCCCTCATCCCTGTGCTGCTCCCCTGGGCTGTGGGGGCTCTGTGACCCCCAGCTCATCACCCCTATTATCAATCATCATCTCCCTCAGTATAAAACTCAGTCTGACCCCTTCCCTCCTCTGCCTCGGCTCATTTCTGTGCCTTCTCTCCTGCTGCCACAGCATCCTGGGGGATCTCACTGCCAGGTAAGGGGAGCTGCCTGTGGGCCCGAGGGCGGTGCTGTGCTGGGCAGGGTCCTTGACAGAGCTGCTTCTCCTTCCAGTGACGTCGGGGTGGAGCTGCCCATGATCCTCATGCACCCGAAGCCTGAAGATGGTGAGCTGTGTGTGGGATGTGAGAATCAGCGGGGCAGAGGCACTGCTGGCTCAGGGGGAACTGCTGACAACAACCCTGGGGCAATAACCTCGGTGCCAAGGGATGTGTCCTGGAGCAGGCAGGGGCAGCTCTCCCATGGATGGGATGGGCACAGCTCTCCCAGGGGATGGGCACAGCTCTCCTGGAGCAGAAGGGAGCAGCTCTCCCATGGGATAGGCACAGCTGTCCAGCTGTGCAGCACCCACCCCATGTCCTGGAGCAGGGTGGGAGATGTTCTCCCCACAGCACCCTTCCCAATGTCCCTCTTTGCAAGAATTCCCTGGAGCATTAAGGAGAGCTGTTGGCTGAAATGTGCCTTCTGAACTAACCTGCACACCTTTTCTCTTCCCCTCCCTTTCTCCCTCTGCTTATCACTGGGATGCAGTTAAGCCAAGGTAAAGAGACATTCCCTGTCCCACACAAACCACACTGATCCATCACAGATGCATGTGACATTCCAGCTCGAGGTTACATCCTTGCATTGAACCACCCAGCTCTCAAAGCCCTGAGCCTGTGTCCCAGCAGACACTCCCAGAGTGGCACAGGCAGAGGGAGGGATCAAATCCTGGGCTTGGGATGTGTTCTGCAAACTTCCAGGGCTTATTTGACAACTCCCCTTGCTGCAGCCACAGCAGCTGAAGCCCAGCCCCCTCCCTGTCCCTTGGAAAAGCTGGCAGTGTTTTCCAGCCACAAATGCCACCACTGCACATGGCCTTGGTCCCCATGCTGAGGTCCCTGAGCTGCTGGAAGTCATCCCTGTGCCCCTGCACATCCCCTCTTCTCCCCCCCAGCTCATTCCAGCTGCAGCCACAGCTGGAGCTGCTTCCCTCTGGGAAGCTGCAGTGGCAAACCATTCCTGCCTTGGAAAACCCCAAGGGTTTTGTGTCTGGTTCCACCCCACGGCGGGACCTGAGCACTGGGATTTGGGGTCTGGAAAAGCCGGCTGCAGCTCCAGCCTTTCACACCAACCCCTTTCACACCAATCCCTCCCAGCTCAGCGGGGATGTTTCGATTCCACACGAGGAAATCTCTTGGCCTGTCCCCACCGTGGTTCCCTATAATTGTTGCCAAGTCAATTCATATTCCCAAGCTTTTGGAATTGCTTTTGCTGACTCTTTTTTTTCCATTTTCTCCCCCACTTTTCACTTTGTGGCTCTCCCTCGCTGTCACCCGCTGCTCGCCTTTCTCAAGGAGGTAACTCAGCTCTTTGTCTCCACTTCAATTTATTTTCCTTCCGTTTTTCCCCCTTGGAAATGCAAAATATTGTCTTGAAAACCAGCAGAAGCTGCGGGCCCAGCTCCTGGGGTTCCACACCTGAGCCAGGGGTGGGGTGTGGATTTGTGTGCTGGGGTCAGGCTGTGCCTCACAGGGACCTCAGCGGGGTGACAGGTCTGGGGTGGCCGCTGTGTTGTCCCCGTTAGGGGCAGGGTTTGGAGTCAGCAGCGATTTCCCCTCTTCCTGTGGGCTCACCAAGCTCTGCTCTCCCTTCCAGCGAGGAGGACATCGTCATTGAGGAATTTGCTCGCCAGAAGCTCAAGGGAGAGAAGGACGACGAAGATGAGAAGGAGGAAGCTGAGAAAGAGGAGAGCTAAGCTGCCCAGGCCCGCTCAGGCCCGCAGCCCCCCGTAGCATCCCCTGTGCCCCCCTCAGCCCCCCACGGTCCCATAGGTGCCCCCTCCTCCCGGGCCCGGCCCCAAGCCCTGGTAGTGCTGGTGGGAGCTGCTGCGGCTCGTCCCGGGCCCCCCACGCTGGAACCCCCCCGGTGCTC
>VZRZ01003589.1:41727-60866 GCA_013398175.1 Climacteris rufus
GGGGAGGGGCGGCCCGGCCTGAGGCCTCCGCGGGCGGGCGCCGCTCCCGGCCCTTCCCGGCCATTCCCATCCCTTCCCTGCCATCCCCACCCCTTCCCGGCCATTCCCAACCCTTCCCAGCCCTCCAGGCCGCGGGGCCCGGCCGGCTCCGTGCCACCCTCGGGGCCCGCAGTGCGGGGAGGCGGCCCCAGAGCGGCCGCGGCCCCCCCGGCTCTGTGAGGCCTCAGGGGCGGCCCCTCCGTGCCCCATCCCGGGCAGGCCGGGTGCGGTGCGTTCTGCTCTCCGGGAATCGCCCCAGGCCGCCCTGGATGCGTTTGGAGCTCTGGAAGGTGCCCCTGCCCGCGGTTGGGAGCTTTAGGATCCTTCCGAGCCAAAGCATCCTGCGGTTCGTCCTGCTCGCCTCCTGCTCCAGCCCAGGATGGGAGGTCTCGGAGGGTTTTCCAGAAGTTCTTCAATTTCCCAGCCTTTCCCATGCATGGTTGGCATTGCTGCTGGCATGTTTGTCTAACCTGTTTTTAACCCTCTGTAATATTCATAATATAACCCTCTGTAATATTCATAATTTCCCGACCTTTTTAGGCACCTTATTCCTTTTCCCTCTTCCATCTGCATCCTTTGATTTTTTTCTTGGCTTCCTGAGCAAGAATTGGAGTTTTATCTTTGTTTTTCATTTCTTACCAGTTTTGCACTCTGTTTCTTGATGATGTTTAGAGATGTAAATTTAAGCTTTTGAAGCAAACCACCAGCATTTGCTCTGTATCCAAAACCTGGTTGTGAAGGAAGGATGGGAGTGTGGAATGTTGCTTTTCCATGCAGCCAGAGGCAGCGGAGCAGCATCTGGGATATCACCTGCTTTGTTGTGATGTTTATGTCCCAGACTTGGGGATTACATAAGGAGCAGAACAGGGTAACAAAGCAGATTTATTGCTTGCCCAAAGCAAACAACCAGTTCTGCATTATCAACACACCTGACTGCAGGGCCAGGTTCTCCCCGTGATGAAATTTGGGACCTGCACTGATTGATTTGCCTCTGTCATTTTGGGAATGAAATTTCCAGCTGGCTCTTTCCCAGGAAGGTGTAGCTGGAATGGCCTGGGACTGGCAGCTGCTTTCACATCAGTGCCACTCCCTAAGCAGTGCTGATTTTTTTCCCCCCACTGCTGCTTGAAAGTAATTTTTCCTCTTCTCTTGTAGTTGGGAAGACCTCCCTGATCACCAGGTTTATGTATGACAGTTTTGACAATACTTACCAGGTATGTGGTAGTATTTATTTATTTTTAAATATATATATGGATAAATCTATGCCCTGCTGCCCAGATTGATGCCTGTGAGCCCATTTCTCCAGGAGATGTCAGGTCCAGATCATATAAAAGGTTAAAATGTGCCCTGAGATGGAGATGAAGCTTCATGGTTACATCAAAGCATCCAGTGTGGTGTCAGAAGTGCAGTGTGCAAGGTTTGGATCCTGTCTGGATGGTAAATCCTGTTTGGATGTGTGACAGATCCTGGGAGAAACCTTGAGGAGAATGGGGAGAAACCTTGGTTTGTGGGAAGGTGCTGGTCAGGATGCCTGGTGATGGATACAGGAGGCTCAGGAAATGGAGAATGAACAAAATACAAACATCTTGTGATGCTTTTTGGTCTCTGGCATCTTTAGAGCTTCCATTTAAATGGGAATAGCTGAGTCTGGAGCGTGTGGATGGATCTGTCAGAAGTCAGCTTGGTATTTTCTGTCTCTCAATTTTTTCTATGACTATTTTTTAACTAAAAGGCTAAAGATAGGAAAAGCCAGGGAAGTCTTGGCAGGCAAAGAGTAGGGGGGGATGAAGAGGCTGCAGATGGAAAGCAGAAGATGTGTAAGAGGCCTGAAGATTTTGGGGAAGAATTAATTGCATCAGAAGTATTTCAAGGGAATATCAAATATCTTTAAAGCAGATGAGATCATGGCTTTATCTTTTAATTCAACCTGAAAGGGTTACTGGTTTAGACTGGGGTGGTTTGCAGTTGAGGACAAACCCTCCACTGGACCTGGTTCCTCTGGTGCTTCCTGTGTTTTTCCTTTCCCTGTGCTTCCTTTTTTTTTCCTGACTCTTGTAAGATGCTCTCACAGATTTATTTCTTGCATATTGTGGTTGTTATAAACCATGTCCTGGTTAGAAAACAGCCCTCCCAGAGATAAACTCTCCCTCCCCAAACTGCCTGTGGTGGTCTTTTCCCAAATCCAATGGTCCATGTTCTGCTGGAACCTTCTGTGCTGCCTGTGTGGGTTCAGAGTGGGGATAATCTCCCTCAGACACTCAAATCTGTCACATCAGTAGCTGTCTCCTCTTTCTGGGGTTCTGAAGGGCTGGGACAGCTCCTGGGAGTGCCTCTAAGTCAGTGCATGATTTGAAATGCCTTGGTGCTGGAATTGCTGCAGCCCTGGGCATGGCAGTGGATGGAGACCTGCCCAGGCAACATTTCCCTGCCTGGGAAATGAAGCTGCTGAGTGTCCCTGGGAGGGAAGCATGTTCTGGAGTGGAAAGCCCTGGATAAACATGGATTTTCAGCTTCCAGTTGCCCATAATTGATATATTCTATAAATTCTACCTTTTGGTTATTTCTAATAAGACATGTTTCACCAGATTGAATTGGGGCAGGCCAGAAGGAGCTGCCAGTTCAGATCTGAGGTGTGTGGAGATGCAGGAATGTCTGAGGCTGAAATGCAGGCTCAGAGGGTGTGCAGTGCTGTGAGATGAAGCTGCTGCACATCCCCAGTTTTATCAAATAACCCCAGTTGGTTTTATCACCTACACTGAAGACAGATCACTCCAGCAGCCTCCTAACAAGCCTGTGGCCATTTCTGAGAGTTTGTGTGGGAAGACAAGCTGCTGAAGGCAAGCCCCAGCTCCTCATGCTTCTCCTCTTTGCAGGCCACCATTGGGATTGATTTCCTGTCCAAAACCATGTACCTGGAGGACCGCACGGTGAGTGGGGCCTGGGGGGCTGCCTGGGAGGGCTCTTCCCCCTGGCCCTTCCCCAGCAGCCTGCAGAGAAGCAGCTCTTGTTGAAGATGTGATCCTCTAGCATGGAGGCAAAATCTTCCCAGGAAAATTGGGGAATTTGTGTGTACCTGGTTTAGGTGGAGGCTGCTCCCAGAATTTGCAGCTCTTGCCCTGGGATTGGCAGGATGCAAAGTGCTGAGCAGAGCTGAGGTACCACAGAGTATTCTGAGCTGGAAAGGACCCACAAGGATCATCCAGTGCAGCTCCTGAAGCCAATAAAAAGTCAAGGAGTTGCTGTTGCACATCATGATTAGACCTTGCTGCTCCTTGCAGGAAGCTCCTGTGGCAGCACAGCTCTGACTGCAGTAGTGGGCTTTAGCCTGATTCCTCTGTGCACAGTCCCCTCACTCCTCTCCTGTGTTTCCTTTCAGTATTTGTGGTTTTGCTCATGTTTTTGCAGCATTTCCCAGTGTAGTGCTGAGTGAGGAGCGTGGCAGAGCTGGGGGGAGCAGGGGACACTCTGTGTGGGGCCTTGGGCCTGTGGCTTCCCAAGAAGTCTCAGTGTGTGTGATGAGCTTCCTGAGAGCTTCTCTGCCATCCTACCAGTGATCCACTCTTGGAAAAGCCCTTCCTTAACCTTTGTTTCCCACCTTGGATAACTTTCCTCAGTGGTACAGCAGAGGAAGGCACAGATTGGGAATGCTGCTTGGCACCTGTGGGTGCCTGGGTGCTGCTCTGGTGCTGTGGGTTTCTCGTGGTTGTGTAAGTCAGGATGTTCCCCTGCTGCCTGCTAGCCACAAAATACCATTTTCATTCAGTGTTGCAATGCTGTTTGCTTTTGTGGTCCCCAGAGCCCAAAAAACCTGTTCAAATAGCAGAGGTGTGGAGTGTAAGGGAGGGACAAACAGAAGCAAACAAACTGGGAGAATTCAGACACCGGAATAATTTCTCAGATGTGCTTCATGCTGGATTTTGCAATATTTTACTTTGATTTCTGGGCTGGAAATGAGGAATGCTAAGCCTCCAGCTGGGATGTGTGCTTTGGTGGGTTTGATATGGCCTTACAGCAAATAATATATCCTGAAATCAGCAATAATATATCCTGAAATTGTAGCTGTGCTGCATCACTCAGGCAGTGTCCAAGGCCAGGCTGGACAGGGGTGGTGGAAAATATCCCTGCCCATGGCAGGGCTGGAACAAGATGAGCTCAAAGGTCCCGCCCAACCCAAATCATCCTGGGATTCCATGAAGTTGGTGTGGAATTTGCTTGTTGAGCAGCAGCTTGCAGGAAGGGCAGCGCTGTGGCACTCCCAGCTCTGGGGTGGTGTGGCAGTAACAACACAAAAGGAAGAGCCAGAGGCACCTGTTCCCAGGATCAGAGAGATGGAAGGAGGGGGGTAAGACCCACCTTCTTTATTTTTTATATGCATTTAGAAATCACTATTCATTGGAGGAAATCTGTTCTTCCTCCCTCAATCACAGTGGTCAAAGGAAATGTCCATCAAAGTTGTGTCCACCAGAAAGGAATGTGAATGATAAGATACAGTTACAATAACATGGCCATGTTTACAGAGAAAAGTGTGAGAAGCTAGCTACAAAAAATGAAAACATCCAGAACTGCAAAAATCAGGGCAACATCGTGGGTGGCAGGGAGAGAGCTGGAGGCAGCAGCAGCCCCAGCCCAGCCTGCCCTGGGCTCTGCCCTCACTCCTGGCAGGATGAGCAGGTTTTCCTGGCTGGGAGTGCATCTCCTCCCAGCCCTGGGGGATTTCAGTGCAGGGTGAGCCAGCCTGGCACCCCCAGCTCTGCATTTCCCTGGGAGCATCCCAGGCAGGCTCAGCAGCCCCACATCTGGCCAGCTGTTTGTGTGGCTGTTCTGGCAGGATCCCTGAGCCCTGCCTCTGCATTTCCCTGCTCAGCAGGTGCTGGGGAGCCTGGGAGGGCTCTCCTGCTTGCTGGGGTTGCTGTGTGTGGGATATTCCTGGCCCTGGGGAGGGAGGGAGGTTCCCAGACCTCGGGAAGTGTCACTGCCTCTTTTCACCTTTCTGTTCCATTGCAATTTTCCTTTTGTTGCCTTGGTTTTGCTTTGCAGTTTCGTTCTTTTCGTTTATTTTGATTTCACTTGAGTTTTGGTTTTGTTCTCCATTTTCCTGCTGTCCCCCTTCCCCTTGCCCTCCACTTTTCCATTTCCCAGATGAGGCTGCAGCTCTGGGACCAGGAGAGGTTCCTCATTCCCAGCTCCATCCGTGGCTCTGCTGTGGCTCTCATTGTCTTTGACATCACAAGTAGGTATTGAGCCCAGGCTTTGCAGGGACCTTGCTTTTAACACTTATCTTTGTGCTGGAAGTGCTGGTGGTACCCAAAACCAGCTCAAATTGACCTTCAGCCAGCTGGGAGGTGAACAGGGATTGGGAATTGTCCTGTGTGTGCTGCTTGTTGGTGGCCTTTGGAAAGCTTTATTGTTTTTTCTGTTCTGTTTTCATTTTTTTAACTTCAAAATGTTTTTTTGGTTTTTTTTTTTTCATTTCTGAGAGGTTGGAAAAGTAACAGCTTCGGGTGCCAAAGCAAAGGAACATTGACAGAGTAGGGAAAACAGGGTAAAAGCCTTTTAAATAAAAGCTGTGGAGTGACTTAGGAGGATTCAGGATCCCCATTTCATTGAAAAAGAGAACTGGAGACTCAGGAGAGAGCTTTTGAAGAGGAGAGATGCAGCAACCACAATTTCTAAAGAACAAACAAGCTCAGAGGGAAATTCTCTGTAACCTGACATGGGTGTTTCAGTTCAAGAGAGGGAGTTATGAATAGAATTATTCCACTTGATCTGCTGGGGGTTCTGTTAATCTGCAGTACCAGGATTTCTACCAGTGAGCCAACACCATGTGGATAAAATTAAAATAAAAACACAGCACAGGTGGAAAACCTCTGGCCCAACTTTATTCTGTTACAAACTTAATTTATAGTGAGGACCAGGGGTTTGTTTCACTGTGCTTAGCTGAAGTGCTTAACAAATAATAATTATTTAACCTCTGTATTGAGGACAAATAATTTCCTGGTCTTTCTGCCAGTCCTGAAGCTGAAGAGAATTTGGGGGGAGTTTTGCTTTGGTGCAAATGATGTCAGAGTGGCCTGTTTGGGGGCTGATCTCACCATTCTTTGGTAATGGTCTGAGCTTTGCAGATAATTTCATTTTTTCACTGCTCTTAGTGACTGAGAGGTTGAAAGTGTTCCTGTGTTGGGGAAGGAACGTGCTCAGGTATTTCTGGGGACACAGTGGAGTTGTTCAGTTGTTGTTGATGTGCTGGACACCCCAAAATGCAGGTGGGGAGAGCCCTGCTCAGCTCAGGCCCCTCCTGGATGTTGTTCTAAGAGAGGCTGGGTTCATTCTTGGCTTAATTTCTATTTTCCCTTCTAAAATGGGTGCACCCAAACCTGGCCTTGTAGAACTGCAGCAAACCTGGCTCACTGAGGGGGGTCTGGTGAAGGAAAACTCCCAGTGTGGAAAGTTTTGTGTTTGGGGTGTTTGGGGAGTTTTTGAGCAGTGCTGGTTCAGCCAGGCAGGTCTCAGACCTTGGAGCTGTCATATATAATAATGTATAATGATATCTAATACATAATATATGGTACACAATAATATATAATGCATAGTAATATCTAATACATAATAATATAGAATACCTGATAATATATAATGCATAATAATATATAATACATAATAATGCATAATAAGAGCTTGTGTTTGGGGTCAAACTGTACCTGGCACAGCATTTTTGTGACTCCTGTGCTGCTCCAGAAGGGAGAGCCCAATGTCCTTTGCATCAGCTGAACCCTGCAGTGTGTAACAACTGTTTTCACTTGTGCTGGAATGGAAAGG
Organism: Climacteris rufus; assembly: GCA_013398175.1. Lineage (NCBI taxonomy): Eukaryota > Metazoa > Chordata > Aves > Passeriformes > Climacteridae > Climacteris > Climacteris rufus. The sequence continues at coordinate 48,583 of VZRZ01003589.1, forward strand.
ATTCCCTGCTTTACTGCTGGAACCTGTGTGGGTTCAGAGTGGGGATAATCTCCCTCAGACACTCAAATCTGTCACATCAGTAGCTGTCTCCTCTTTCTGGGGTTCTGAAGGGCTGGGACAGCTGGAAGTGCCCCAGTGCCACCAATTGAGGTTATTTTCCTGCTTTCCTGCTGCATGCCAGCCCCAGTGCCACCAATTGAGGTTATTTTCCTGCTTTCCTGCTGCATGCCAGCCCCAGTGCCATCAACTGAAGTTATTTTCAGGGAAGTTATTTCAGGGAAGGGCAGGGGGTGGTGGTGGCTGTGCCCAGCCATGGGGTGGCAGAGATGTTTGGGAAGGGCAGGGGGTGGTGGCTGTGCCCAGCCATGGGGTGGCAGAGATGTTTGGGAAGGGCAGGGGGTGGCAGAGATGTTTGGGAAGGGCAATGGGTGGCAGAGATGTTTGGGAAGGGCAAGGATGTGCAGACAAGCACGGGAGGGAATTCCAGCGTTCCACGCCCAGCGCCACAAGCGCTGTGGTGGCTGTGAGATGCCAGGCAGGGGCAGCCTGGGCAGCAGCAGCTGGCTCTGGAGGTGCCCTGGCCCTTCCCCTGAAGGCTCTCTGTGCTCTCCCCCCGGCAGGTGAGGCTGCAGCTCTGGGACACGGCGGGGCAGGAGCGCTTCCGCAGCCTCATCCCCAGCTACATCCGCGACTCCACCATCGCCGTCGTGGTCTACGACATCACCAGTGAGTGAGCCTTGCCCCAGGGCACCCCAGGGCGCTGCTGCCACCCTGGGGGCACCCCTGGCACCAGAGCTCAGCCACAGCCACGGCTGCTGCACAAATGGGGTGAAAATGAAATGTTGTCCCCGCTCCGCGTTGCTCTGTTGGGGCGGGGATAACTGCTGCGGGGTGGGGAGCTTTGGAGAAGCATTTCCCCCTCTCAGAAAGGAGGTTTTTCCTCAGCTTTGCTGTTGAATTCTTCCCTCCAGACTTGAATTCTTTCCAGCAAACCTCCAAGTGGATCGATGACGTGAGGACAGAGCGAGGCAGCGATGTGATCATCATGTTGGTGGGCAACAAAACCGACCTGGCAGACAAGAGGTACTGGGGGCAAACTGGCCCTGAAACAAAACTTCATTTTAAACAACATCATTTGCTTGTCAGGAAATTCAGAGTTTTGGTTTCAGCAGAAGTGATTCCCTTTGCTGTCCTAGAAATAGTTTCAAACAAACCCACCCCAAAAAAGTTCCTTTTATTTGCTGTGTTTCTCAGTAGGGTGTTTTGGTTTTGTATTTTTCTTTATTGTATATTTATTTATTTGTATATTTCTTATTTGGTTTGTATTTTTCTTTTCACACTGAGGTAAAGGCAAAAAGCTGCCTGCAAAAACAAGGCAATCAGCTTATTTTCATTAATTTCCCCCCAGTTTCCCTCACTCTCTCTGCACCTGCAGCTGGGAGTTCATGGCAGCTTCTCCTCTTTAAGATGCAGCACAAACTTTTGTAGGATTGATGTAAAAGGCTGAATTTCTCTGAGGATAAATTTCATGTCATACCTAACCCAAACTGAGCTGGTGGATGTGTGGGAGCAAAACCCAAACTTCCCCAAGAGACCCAAACATTTAATTAGACTCCTAAAATGACACAGACTTCGTGTTTTGGGAGGTGCCAGAAAGAATTTGGCTTTTAAACTCTTAATTTTACAGCACTTCAAGCAACATTAGCAATGCAATGGGTTCTTTGTGTTTCTGTTTCAAATCCTGCTCTTCATTGTTGATTTATCAATGATTTTGTTGAGCATTTTCAGAGATTTTTGTGAAGATATCAGGAGCAGTGTAGAGAGGGAAAGGTTTTTATTTTAATGGGTGGTGTCAGAAGGAGTTGGCAGAGGGAAGGTGGAATAAACCAGGCAATTCCAGCACTTCCAAGTGAAACATCCTCACACAGAAATGTGGGCTTTGGGTGTCAGCATGTGGGAAGGATGGAAAGCACAGGAAATTTTGATCTGATGCAAAGAAATCACCTCAGAAAGGGAGAACTGGGAAACACCTGGATCTCACAGCAAATAAAGTCTTAAAAAAAATCAAATCCTTGTTCCTTGGGCGTTCACTAGACCTTTCTGATCAAAGGAGAACAACTTAGAGATGCAAAATCTTGCTCTGTTATCTGAATATCTGAATAGGAAAAACAGGGATAATTCTACTTGGCATTCCCACTTCACTGGGAAGCATTTTGAGGTGTCCTGTGCCTTGCACTTCGGAAAGATTCCTAAAACTTGGTGCTCAGATTTTCAGGAATATGATCAAATATGTCCAGCTCATTTTGACTGAGGATTCCACGTGTGATGAAGTCCAGGTTTGGCCTCTGAAATCAGCTCACAAAAACAATGGAGCAAAATCCAAGATGTTCTCCCTGGATTTTGACCACTGAGTGTCTCCCATGGGAGCTGGGAATAACTGCAGCTCCCTGTCTGAACAAGCTGGCATTCCCAGTTCCTACCAAAATCCAGTTTCATGTGGAACTGGGAAGCCCAGAGGGATCATGTCAGCCTTGGATTGTTTCTAATGATGCACAACAACTGGCCCAGAAGTGCTGTAAAAATTAAAAACACCAGAAAAGTGTTTGGAACAGCTACAGCTGAAGTTCATGCACCACTAAAATCCTTGTTTTAGGAGTTGAATGTGCCAGCAGTCCTGGTCTGGGATAGGATTTGGGATGGTGGGGATATCCAGGTGTCAGGAACAGCAGCTGCCTCTTTGCAGAGGAAGTTGGATTTGGGAGAGGCTGAAATGCTGGGCCTGGGAAGGCTGGACAAAGCCCCCTGTGGTATTTTCTGAGCTGGAATGCAGGGAAGCCATTCATCCTCTGATAAAAACCAGGGATGAGGCGAGTTCTGAGGCCAGAAGCTGCACTAAAAATAGCCCTGCTCCTGTTCAGTGCAGCCTGTGAAGTTTTTCATTCCACTCCACATTGCTTCAGTTGGTGGCTGGTTTTTCTTTTTTTCCTTTTTTCCCTGCAGTTTTCTTTCTCTCATTGTTGGCCTCTTTGGTTTTGTGCTCTGTGATTTGTTCTCATTGCTGGAGATTTTCTGTCGAGGAGGGGGAGGGAGCAGCCCAGGAGCTGAGTGTGCTGTGTGTTGGATAAAAGAGGATTTAGTGGCACTCAGGGCTGGGCAGGGTGCTGCTCAGAGCTGCCTCAGCTGCTGGGGGCTGTCCTGCACTGTCCCTGCTGCTGGAGCCTTGCAGGAAACTTTGGCTCACCTCACAGCATTCCCTCTCTTGGGTTTGGGCAGCTCCCTGTGCCACTGTGGGGGTTTTCCTGCCCTGGAATTCTGTGGGTGAGGCTCAGATGTTCTGCACAAGCTCCACCCTGTGCTGCTGCTCTGTCACAGCTCCAGATGTTCCTGGGGAGCTTCCCTGAGGTGCTTTCATTCCAAACTGGAGGAGCTGGGGGTGGTGAAGCCTCCAAGGTGCTGGGGGTGGGAGCAGCACCTCCCTCACTGCCATCTCTCACTCCTTCTGTTCCTTCTGCCCTTTTTCTCCCTTTCCACCTTTGTGCAGGCAAATCACCACAGAGGAAGGAGAACAGAGAGCCAAAGAGCTGAATGTGATGTTCATTGAGACCAGTGCAAAGACTGGCTACAACGTGAAGCAGGTACATCCATCTTCTGTCCTGAGCCAGGAATCTGCCCCTCACTGCTCTGGGCTCCTGATCCTGCAGGAATTTGCTGGTGTTTAATGCCAACCCCTTGCTCTGTGTGGTGGGAACTCCTTAAAGTCAGAGCTGAACCTTGAAAGAAAGGAGAACTGACTCTGGAACGTGCTGAGGGATGGGAAGAGGAAAAATGACAGTTCAGTGCAGGCAGGCAGCTGGAATTTGGTCTGGTTTGGTTAAGTCAGTGCTGAAATCACTGCTGGCATCAGTGGGGAGAATTGTTTCTGCTGATGCACTGGAGTAGAAGTTCCTCCTTCTCTTTGCCAGCCAGAGAATCTTGCAATATCTTAGAAGAATTGAGGTTGGAAGGGATCTCTGGAAATCATCTCTTGCAACCCTCATGCTCAGAGCAGCCTGCCCAGAGCTGACTCCAGCTGAGTTTGGAGTATCTCAAAGGAACTGTCCAGGTGCCAGGGTTTGATTAACCAAACAGCAAAAAAAAACCTTTTAAATTTGTGTTTTAAGCAGAATTTCTTTTATTTCTATTTGTGCCCATTGCCTTTTGCTTGGGATTCCCCTCTCCACTGAGCTTGGAGTGAGGAGCTGTGAGCTGGGAAACCTCAGGAGTTTGCTGCACAGCAGCACATTGGGAGAACCTCAGTGGGATTAGGAGGCTTTGGGCTTGGCTTTGTTGCTGTTCTGGACTGAATCCACTTCACTCTTTGATTTTAACTCCTTTGCTTCCTTTGCCCAGTGGGTGTTGCTGGGGAGAGCTGGGATTGGAAGGCTGCAAAGTCCAGCACCTTGGTTTTCCAAGGAACACCCTTTGGAGGGGTGGCTGCAAAGCCATTTTCTGTTTTTTTTCTGGGGATAGAATAATCCTTCCCAGCCCCAGCACATCCTCTGCTCAGCTTTGGCAGCAGGGCTGAGCTGAAGGGAGGGGCTGCAAAAGGGGAATATTCAGTGCCAGGGACTGCTCAGAAACCCCCAGCTGGGCACTGCAGCACCCCTGTGTGCACAAGCAGAGGCTGCACATGGTAAATGATGTTTAGTGAGTGCAGGAAGGGGTTCCATGAATCCCTGGAAGAATTAATTGCATGTTCTGTTCCAGCAGAAACAGGTAAAATAAAACTGGGGGGTTATTTTAGGTATTGAGTAATTCTTTAACCAAACCTGTTAAATTTCTTACATGAAATCCTCATAGCATTTTTGATCACTGCTCTGCTTGCTGAACTCCCCACATAACAAATCTGTACAACTCAGACTCTGAGTTTTGCTGGAAAACAAAGTTTTTCTGACAATCCCTGAGCTTCTCTCTTGCTGCTCCCCAGCTTTTCCGCCGTGTGGCTGCTGCCTTACCTGGGATGGACAGCACACCAGAGAAGAGCAAAGAAGACAGTATCCTTGTTTTCCCCTGGAATTGGATCATTATCTGCTGTTAAATTGGGCTTGCTGACTTTTTTGGGCACATTGTGGGCATGGGCATTGCTGGGGCTTTGCAGGAATTTGGCTGGAAAGGCCTGGGAGCCTTTGGGATGTGTCCAGAGGAGCCCCCAGGGTGAGCAGAGGGATGGAGCAGCTCTGCCACGAGGAAAGGCTGGGGGAATTGGGGTTGTTCAGCTGGAGAAGAGAAGCTTTGGGGTCACCTCATTGGGGCCTTCCAGGAAAGACAAAGAGGGAATATTTGCAAGGGCCTGGAGTGCCAGGACAAGGGAAATGGCTTCCCACGGCCAGAGGGCAGGGATAAATGGGATATTGGGAAGGAATTCTTTCCTGTGAGGGTGGGGAGGCCCTGGGCTGGATTTCCCAGAGAAGCTGTGGCTGCCCCTGGATCCCTGGAGTGTCCCAGGCCAGGCTGGATGGGGTTTGGAGCAGCCTGGGGCAGTGGGAGGTGTCCCTGCCCATGGCACTGCATCTTGAAGGTCCTTCCAACCCAAACCACCCTGGGACTGTGTGACCCTGTTCATGGCCTGTGTGTAAATGTACACAAGGAATGGGCAGCACAAGTTGTGCTTTCCCACTTGAACTGAGGCTGGAATCTGCAGAGTTTTAAAGTGCCATTGTTTGTAACTCTGTTTGTCCATGCATGGCCCTGGCTTTGCAGTGAGCCCTGGTCAGGCAGGGCTCACCAAACAACCCTTTCACCCCTTCAGATCCTGTTCTGGGTGCTTCCTTGACTGTCCCTGCAGTGATTGACATCAAACTAGAGAAGCCCCCCGAGCAGCCAGTCACGGAGAGCGGGTGCTCCTGCTAACAGCCCCTGCCAGCAGCACCTCCTGCCTGGCCAGGCTCCCTGGAGAACATCCTGCTCATTGCCAACCCACTCTGGGGCTGCAAAACCAGTTCCTCAGCGAGCCAAGTCCCTGTGTACTGGTGGGGAGCAGCCCTGGCCGCCCCTCTCACTGCATGGTTTGAGCCCTGAGTGCAGAATGAGTGTCCTGTCTTTTGAGTTTATTTTTTTATGTTGTTGCACTTTGGCACCGTGGTGCCCTTCACACTCTCTCTCTTCCCTCTCTCTTCCTGCCCCTCTTCCCCACCTGGAGCCTCCCTGCTCAGATGTATCTTGTGAATGCCATGGAAAAGCTGCCGAGTTAGGGAAGACAAAAATGAAGCTTTTTTGGGGGGGAGGGTGGGTTTTCCACCTTCTCTCCTGCCTTGCATCCTCCCCCTGCCCTCTCCAGCCCTGTCCTGCATCCCCATTCCTCTGGTGAAAGGCTGCTCCTGAAACCAGGCCCTTGGACTTGCCTTTTTGGCCTCTCCAGGTTCCCTGTTCCCAGGTTTTGCTTCCTGCAGGGCACAGTTCGCTCCCTGGTTTCTCCTTGGATGATCCTGGCTCCCTCCTGCTCACAACTGCCCACTTGTGCCCCTGGTGTCACCCACAGCCCTGGAAAGCCCCAAACTCTGCAAGCCGTGGCCTTGTTGCTGCCCTTTGTGTAGCAGGGACATCCCAGAGCCTGGAATCTCTTCCTTCCCATGCAGAGGAGTTGGTGAGTGTTGGCTGCAGACTGGGGGAGGAGGGAAGCAGCCTCAGGCTGGGTGGGGAGAGATCCTCAGGGATTCTGGAAGCCAACAGTGACCTGGAATCCATCACTGCAGGTGCCCTGGGGGTCATGGCTGCTCCTCAGGCTCCTTCCCTGATCTCCCTGATCCTCCTCAAGTGGAGCAGGAGAGCCACAGAGGGAAGGGCAGCATTCCAGTGTCATTCCCAGCTGCCCCTGCCCTTGGAGCAGAGCTCTGGGATGGGACCTGCAGCCCTCTCACTCCTGGGGTGGTTGGAACCTTTGCCAAAGCTGAGGGGAGCAGTGACAGGGAGCTCCTGTCACCGTGGTGGAGGACTGGATGCTGCTGAAGGGAATTCTGGTGTCACTTCCCAACCTTGGAGGTTGGGAATTGGCTCCTCTCCCCCGTCCCTGGTTTTCAGTTCACTCACAGAGCTTTGCAGAGATTTCCTGGGGTTTGTGGCTCCACCAGAGAGGCTGGAGGTTTGTCACTTGGCAGTGTCACTGTCCCTTCACCCCCTGGCCTGTGTGACAGGGAGGGTGCTGGTGCCAGCGTGCCCAGGGCATGGGGGGTCGGTGACACTCCCTGCCCTCCCCTGGGAAGTGTCCCTCGGTCCTGACACCCCGGGGGCAGGAAGGGACAGCCCTGGGCTGGGGGGTGGCAGGCCCTGAACTGGGATGTGACAATCCCTGGGCTGGGATGGGGCAGCCCTGGGCTGTGGGGTGCCAGGCCCTGAACTGGGATCTGGCAGTCCCTGAACTGGGATGTGACAATCCCTGGGCTGGGATGTGACAATCCCTGTGCTGGGATGTGGCAGTTCTGCACTGGGATCTGGCAGTTCTGCACTGGGATGGGGCAGCCTTGGACTGGGATCCGGCAGTTCTGGACTGGGATGTGACAATCCCTGTGCTGGGATGGGGCAGCCTTGGACTGGGATCTGGCAGTCCCTGGGCTGGGCTGTGTCAGTCCCTGTCCCTGTGCTGCCAGCAGGTCCCTGAGCTCCCCAGAGTCCCTCTCCACCCCGGGGGGCTGCAGGAGGAGCTGGGCTGTGTCCCCATCCCTGTCCTGGGAGCTGCAGGAGGAGCTGGGCTGTGTCCCCATTCCTCTCCCGGGAGCTGTGTCCCCATCCCTCTCCCGGGAGCTGTGTCCCCATCCCTCTCCCGGGGGCTGTCCCCATCCCTCTCCCGGGAGCTGTGTCCCCATCCCTCTCCCGGAGGAGCTGTCCCCATCCCTGTCCCGGGAGCTGTGGCCCCAGCCCGCCCGGGCTCGCCCCTGTACATAGCCCCGGTGGCCCTCGGTGTCGCTGTCCGTCCTGTGGAACCGCTGTTGCTGTCCCTGCCCGGGCAGCTCTGCTGCCCCTTGTGTTGTTGGAGTCACGGAGCGGGGCGGGAGGGGGGAGGCCCCAATTACGGGCTGGGGGGTAATTAGTGCGATCCCATCGTTCCCTTCCCACTGTTTTTCTGGATGTGTTCCTGCCGTGTGTCCGGCCCCGCTGTCCTGTAGCTGTAGCGAGTAAGTGTGACTGTAACTCTGAGTAAGGACTGTGTGACACAGCCACAGTGTATCACTAAATAAATAAAGTTATTTCACCAACACTGCCCTCTCCTGCTCCACGCCGGGCTCGGGGCGCCCAGGGGGCTGCTCCGGGGTGGGGCAGGTCCGGCCTGAGAAGGGATGGAGGAGGAGGAGGAAGGAATAGAGGAGGATGGAGGGGAGAAGGGACAGAGGAGGATGAAGGTGAAGGATGGAGGAGGAAGGAACAGAGGAGAAAGAGGAGCAGTGATGGAGGAGAAGGAAGGAACAGAGAAGGATGAAGGATGGAGGGGAGGGACAGAGGGGAAAGAGGAGGAGGAAGGAACAGAGAAGGATGAAGGATGGAGAAAGAAGGACAGAGGAGAAAGAGGAGGAGGGATGGAGAAGGAAGGAGGAAGAGGAGGGATAGACAAGGAAGGATGAATGACAAGGAAAGACAGGAGGGAGGGACAGAGGAGAAGGAGGAGAAATGGAGGAGGGAGAAAGAATGGAGGAGGAGGAGGAAGGATGAATGAAAAGGACAGAGGAAAAAGGAGGGAGGAAGAATGAAGGAGATGGAGGAAGGACAGAGGAGAAGGGACAGAGAAGGAGGGAGGAAGAATGGAGGAAGACAGACAGGAAGAAGGAAGAGAATGGAGGAAGAGGAGGAGGAGGCAGGGAGGAGCAAGGACTCTGCTGACATTATTGCACCATGGGGACTCTGTAACAATTTTCCCAGGGAAGGCTCTTCCTGGACCTTTGATCTTTATTACTTTCAAGCTTAATCAGCAGAAAAGATTTAATCCATGAGACTGAACAGCCAGAGCTGGAGGGATGTGCAGCTGTCAGGATTTGTGGGTGGAATTGCCTCCTTAGGGGTTAGGGCTGGACAATCCCAGCCCTGGGGGGGTTACCAAGGCTTGGGAAGCAGGATCTCTGTTTGGAAATCCCAGCATGAACAGGGACAGGAGCACAGGCAGCCCTCAGCTGAGCCCTGCCCTGGTCCTGCTGCTCCAAAGGCTCCTGCAGGAGCTGTGCCAGCCCTGCTTCCTTCACCCCTGGCAGTGCCCAGGGCCAGCCTGGATGGGGTTTGGAGCACCCTGGGATAGTGGAAGGTGTCCCTGTGGAACTGGCTAAGCTTTAAGGTCCTTCCCACCCAAACCACTCTGTGATTTTATAAATTTGTGCCTCTCAGCTCAGTTTTGCCTCTCACTAGGAAATCCAGCGTTGCTGGAGCTGTTTTCCCACCAGGAATCAGTAACTGCTCCAGTTCTGGAGGATGAAATGGCCTTCACGCTTTGCTAATGGAGACACCCAAGACATGAGTGTGCCTTGGGAAAGAATCCACTCCCTCCTGTCAGCCAGGTCAGCAGGAAAGCACCTGAGTCACTCCCTGGCAGCAGTGACAGGGAGAAGTGCCCAGGGCAGGGGACACCTTCCTGCAGCTCCTGCCAGGGAATGCTCTGAGGCAGGAGGAACAAATTCAACGCTCAAGTTCCACCTGCAGCTGCCTGTGCTGAGAGTTCCTCCTTCCCTGTGGAACATGGAGAGCTGGGAAAACCCTGTGAGACTGGAGAGGTGACAGGAGAGCTCTCCCCCCCTTCCCAGGGTGTTGCAGGAGCTTCCAGGATGCTCATTTCCCTGGAGGAAAAGCTGATTTTTAATTCTGCCTGAAAATCTCTTTTGCAGTGTCTTTTCCTCACTCCCAGCCTGGCCCAGTATCCTGCCCTGCTCCTGCTGGTGCCATCACAGCCAGAATCCTGCCCTGCTCCTTCCTGGCAGTGCTGAGCACACTCCAGCTCCAGCAGGGGCTGATTTCCAGCACAGCCAGTGGAAGAGCTGCACATCCCAAATTTCCTCCTGCAGGCTGCAAAGGAGCCTTGTGCCAGCATTTCCTTGGAATGGTGCTGAGGGTGGGCACAGCCCAAGCTCCACACAGACTTCCTGGGTGGGAATAAGCTGAATTCAGGTTCCTGTACTTGGTTTATTGATTGTTTTTACAGCAAGAGTGGAAAACACCACAAGAGAGAGAAGGCCAGAGCCAGGCCCGTCCTGAAGCCTTTACAAAATGATCCCACCACACATTTGCACCTGGATTTGCTGATGATTAACGTGTTTCCTTGGTAATTAACATTTTCAAACATCCCAGCCCTGGATCCTGGGCTCTTTAACAGCACAGAGGCACAAAGAGCCAGAGCTGGGTGCTCACTGGGGATGGATTTTCCTCCTGGGGTTCCAGCAAAGCCAGCAGTGCAGAGCAGAGGTGGGACAGAGGAGAAGGAAAGAATTCCATGGCACACCAGAGTGGGACAGGTGGATTTCTTGCAGGACAAGGCCCATGCTCTGCTCAGGAATGCTCAACCCAGGATCAAGGGATCCAGAACCAGCCCAGAACTACACTGAAGTCTTGCTAAACCATGGATTGTGCTGGAGCAGCTTCCCCCAAGGACAACACCCAACTCCAGGAGCACAGCCCCAATCCCCACCCACCCTGCAGCTCCATGAGCCCCTGGCAGCATTCCCTGTGGGAAAGAGCTGATCCAGGGCTGCCTCCAGTGGGAGCTGAATCGTGAGGTGTCATCTCAGAGGGTGGGAAAAAGCAGTGGAGAGGATTTTGCAGGATGAAGGTCCCTGTTAGTGAACAGTGCGCTCCTTCTGCCGCTGGTAATCTGCGAGGGAGGGACAGGGACAGCCTGGCCAGGGGGAACCACCCAAAATGATCAGGAAAACTCACATTCCCAAGCTGAGTTTGGGACCCTTTGGCTTTTTTCTAGTGAATTTAAGGCATTTAGAACAAAAGGTTTGTTTAAAATCCCCTCTTCCCCCACCCCATGTTTTTCTTCTTAATGGCCACTTTCCATTTTATGCAGAATCCTTGTTTGTCTCGACTTCTCCTTTTTTTTAATCCCTTCAATCTTGGAACTTTATGGCTGCAGAAGCAGAAACTGGGAGTTCACCATTTCAACATCCTTAGGGGAGGCATATCCCCCACTGGCATTAGTGCCAGAGCTCATTCCCATGTTATTCCAGGATAATCAGATAATTCCCTTTTCCATCCCCCAACCATCCCACCTTCCTGCCCTCCCAGTTTTCCCACGTGGGCAGATGCAGCCAGGCCTTACTATCCTGAGGTAGTGCCTGATCCCTGGGAGGTGGGACTGCTAAATTTAGGGAAGAGGGAGGGATTTGGGAGCAGCTTCCTTCCCGGGGAGCGTCCCAGGGATCGCACTCACTGTAGGGGAAGTAGCGCACGCGCATCGTGATCTCCCGCGCCGTCTTCAGGATCTCCACGGCCTGCAAACCCAGGGCAGGGGGTTCAGGGGCTCCCTGGGTGCCTGAGAGGTTGCAGGGAGCTGCATCCCCCCTGCCAGGGCTCACCTTGCTGTGCTCAATGTCCTGGAAATCCACGTCGTTCACCGAGAGCACCTGGTCCCCCTCCTGCAGCCCCGCCCGGTGCGCGTCCGAGTCGGGAATGACCTGGGGAGGCAGAGCGGGGTGGCAGCGCCGGATCTCCCGCAGATCCCCTCCCACACGGCCCCGGGGAGGAGCTGCGGTGGGGAATGCAGAGCACCAGCGGCTCCAGGGGCTGGGAAGAGAGCAGGACGGGCTGATGGCTGTGGGGCAGATCCCAGCCCTGAGGCACCCAGAGCCCTCCTGGCGGCTCAGCAGCTCCCAGGGGAACAGGCAGGATCCCGGAGGGAACGGCACAAGGATGGACACACCTTGGAGATGAAGATCCCGAGCTGCGAGGCTTTTCCTCCGCGGATGTTGAAGCCCAGCTGTGGGGAAAGCAGCAGGGAAATGCAGCCACCGGGAGCCTTCCCTGGCCCAGTTCTCTTCGAATTCCCGTTCCCCTTCTCCCTGCTGTCCCTTCCCGATGGAGCCCCGGCTTTGGGTGCCACGCTGCTCAGCCGGGCAGCACCGGCCCCTCTCTCCCCATTCCCGTCACCGGGAACACCCGAGGAGCCCCCGCTGCCACCCCCAGCAGCTCCACATCCCGAAATCCATCCTGGCCACCTCGAAAATCCATGCTGGCCACCTTAAAATCCATCCTGGATAATCCCAAATCCATCCTGGGCACCCCAAATCCATCCTGGATAATCCCAAATCCATCCTGAGCACCCCACATCCATCCTG
>VZRZ01003590.1:5180-41535 GCA_013398175.1 Climacteris rufus
CCTGAAGAGGATGAAGAATCAAACCTCTCCTGCTTCTAGTGTAACAGCTGCAGTGGAAAAAAATCTAGTGCTGGCGTTTATCAATCACATCGCTTATGGGGCTATATGAACGTGCCATTACTCTTCCTGGCTTGTTTGGGGTAAAGAGGAAATGGCAGTTTGGGTAATAAAAAGGCATCATTAAGGTTTACCCTTTGTCCCAAAAGCTTTGGTCCTCTTCACTCGCAGGAATGCGGACTTCTGCCTCAGTGCTCCCATCACCCAGCTGAGGGCATATCTGTGTTAATTGGGCTAGCATTAAATGTGCTAATCAGTTTTCAGGCCTTGGGTTTTAAACGAATTACCTTTTCGAGGATATATTTATATAACTAAATACTTGGCAGCCTGGGGACTGTGTGAGTATTAATACTGGAAGAATTTTTGTTAATATCTCCACAGTTTGGCACCCTGTTCCAATCAGTCCCTTAAACTTTTAAGTCAGGATTTCTACTGGCTTATTTTTGCTCTTTTGTCATACTAATAATAAATGTTGTTAACATTATGGCATCTCTGTGCTGCCTGGGCTGCCACAGCACGTTCTATGAATACAAGGTAGAATGTAATACCGGTGCCATATGTTTGTGTAACAAACCTTGGACTGACACTTAGTTTAAAATTAAAACAAACGTAAGCAATGTATGACAACACAGCCCAGCTACAGCAATCACTTTTTTTTTAAGGGATCCAGTTGACTTTTGGCTCAGAATTGCTCCCTTTGATTCCCAGACTAATTTCTGCTGGAACTTCTTTTTGTCACTGTCTGTACAGTGGCATTAGGCTCTGATGGATCCTTCCCCAGGCATCCCTGGTACAGATGCTCTGGCTGCAAGGAGCAGGCCTTTACCAGTGTTTTGGAGGAACAGAGAGTAGCTGTTCCTTTGACCGGTGTCTAAGCTGATGTCTTAACTCACGTTTGGGATTTTGAAACTAATTTTCACACTAAAATTGTATTAATTAGGAGTGCATGTCTCATTAAATTTCAGATTTTATTTCTTTGCTAGGTACTTCTTTTGCTTCTCTGCCTTGCCCACCTCTTCCCCTGAGCCTGCCTTTTTCTTGCCAGAGTATATAAGTACCTTATTTATTTCTATATTTCCCTTATCTAGGACAGCTGTACTCAGTGCAGTACTTTCATCTTCCCTGTGGTTTTCTGTTGACTGAACAGGATCTTGCTGAGGGTGCTGGGGTTGGCTGTGTTGTCTCCTGGCTGGAAGAGGAGTTCTGGAAGCTTTACAGCAGCTGCCTCACATGAATCACAACCGTGCTGCTGTCAATGCCAGTGTTCTGTGTGTTAAAAAGTTGCTGCCAGGACAGGATGGGTGATGGCCCAGCAGTCTCCCAGCTGGCTGCTGCTGTGCCAGTGTGTGGGGAGAGCTGAGCCTGAGCTGCTCTGTGCCCAGGTGACACTCTGAGGGCTCTGTCCTGCTTGTATCTCCAAAGTGTGCTGCAGCCTGGCCTGCTGCAGCATTAACCTTCCAACGAAAACCAGGAGTCCTTGAACTGGGAAGATAAAAGTGTCTGTTTCTTGTGCTGCACAATCAAGTGTTAACCTTTAAACTGGTGACTTATGTTGTTGACTGAAGTAAATGTTCTCTTGCTTTCATTTCAAAATTCAGTAAAGCATGTAAAGCTGGTCAGGCTATTCAGAACTTTCTGATACATTGCAATAAATCGATAAATACTGTGTAAAAAATAAACTGGTTTTCATTAAGAGCTTTGTGTTGAGAAGGAGCTCTAAGGTCTCTGCTGTTGCCCATTGGAGTTGTGACATATCTCTTAATAGCTGGGGCATTTAAAATGACTTTGAGGGTCTGGAAAATGGGGATTTTACTAATTATTGGTTAGGACTGAGGCTTGCATGCTTGTTTCAGTTCATAGGTTGAAAGAAGTATCAAAGACTTAAATTGGTAGAAATAGATGTAATGTTGCAAGTCTGGAAATAGGAATTGATTTAATGTGGTTTGGTATGATCATTAGGGAATTTTCAAATGTCTTGAGTCAGGTTTGATTTTTACTCCCTAATCCTCTGGGTTTCTTGGGCACTTTTTATTTTTTTGGCTTTCCTCAGCTTGCTGGTGTCAGGTAGTGGTGTGCTGTAACTCCTGTTGAGCACACAGCCAGATGGATTGCACACCCCTGGACATACTCCTGGGAATGCTGCTCCTTGCTGGGTGCATCCTGGTTTTGAAGCATGAGCTGATTTCGCTGTACACCCAGGTTTACCTCAAGTTCAGATGTACAGGCTGGAGATGCAGCATGGTCTGTGTAACTTGTGGACGAGGACTGGTGGCCACGGGAGGAGCTGGTAGGCTGTTGGCTCCTCTCTGCTGTATTGCTCAATGCAGAATGCAGCAAATCAGTGGTTAAATACACAGGTGGGGGGTGAGCCCTTTCTGAGAACATCATTTAAATGTCCAATGCAACTCTACCTTATTTTGAAAAAGAAGTTATTGTCCTCCTCCCGTTTACTGCCCCCATTCCATCCAATCATTAGGTGTGCAGCTTTGATTTTTTTCAAAGAAAGGGGTGCATTTGACAACCTCATTTTTACAGAAGGCCTGAGTTTTTAGTTGTGTTTATGACCAAAATATGTTTTTGTTTCTTTCATTTTGCTAGTATAGCATAAAAGCTAAGGGACTTCTACTATGTATTTTTAATTGTGTGGTCTCTCCTTGCTGACCTTGAGCGTGAATCTTACTTGAAGGAGCTTCAGCTGGTGGTGCTCTGTCATTAATAAGATAGGACATGTCAGGTTTTGCCTGCTGAGCCTATAGACCTGGGCAGCACATTAACTCTGGAAATTTAACTCTTAATTTTCTGACCCTTCAGCTTAAACTCAGATCCTCAGAGTTTTAAGGTGAAAATACTGGGCTTCCCACTTGATTGTATCTGAAGTATAGTAACCTCTTTGCTTCTGCCAACTGTGCAGCTGGTCCAGAGAAGGGCAGGAATATCCTGAATGACCACAGCCAGACTTGTGAGTGCTCATCTGCTAAAGAAATAAGTAGAGGGTTGGGATGAAAATTATGTACTCAAGGCGATGTAGCAGGTTTCCTCCACCAGAAGAGAGCAGTTTGTCCACTCTGCTTCTCCCAGGCCCTTTCTGATCCACTCCTGGAGCCAGCTGCTGTCGCTGATCTGGGAGAGCATCCTGGCACCCTGCTCACACCATGTGGCCCAGGGTGGGTGCTCTGTCCACTGCCACCAAAAGGCCCCTCGCCCCTGGCCAGCTCTGGTGCTCACCACATTTGCCTGGGCATTGATGTATTTTATTAACTGGGCAGAAAAAAAGTGGTGTTTTCTCCTGAAGTAGTGGAATTGGGTCAGTCAGGAGTCTGATGATCTTTAGAGCTGGTGCAAGGGAGAAGGGGGAGGAGTAGAGCCCCACATCCTGGAAAGAGGCAGGAGGGATGGGATGGAGGACAAGGTGTCTCCCCAAGAAGGTCTTAGGTTGGCTTATTCCTTGTATGTGGGTTTTGCTCTGTTTGAAGAAACATTGTTTCCTCACAATTCCTTTGGGAAATTCTTGGTATGCCCATTTTAGAAGTTTTTTTTTTTTTTTTTAATATTGATAGTTATAAATGACTCACGCAAACCTTGAGTGTTTCTTGTGCCATTTGAACACATACCAACATTTAAGGGAAGGCTCAGATCAACATAGAGTTTAATGTGACTGTTTCCCTGAAGGGTTTCCTGGAAATCAAGTAATGGTTGTGTGGCAAAGCTCAGCATCTTCTGAGAAGTTCTGAATGTTAAGGGAAACAGTTGTTATCAGCTGGCATAGATTTATCAGGTTGTGTAAGTTTTGCAGCATGTGTACTAAAAAACACTGGTTTATAGGTCTAATTCTTTTATTAAAATTAATAATTTATTATTGGACAGGAGGGTGGAGGAATGAGATTCCTCCCTTAGGGTCTAGAGGACCTTGTTGCTGAAAAGAACTTTTTTGTTCCAAGCTTAGTCAAATAGAAATGAGTCATTTCATCTCTCCTTTCAAAGGGCTATAATGGATGTGTTAATGGAGGCATTTTGGGGTGAACCCTGCAAAATTTGCATTCCTGAGGAAACCAGGGAAAATTACCCTGACAAATCTCCTTTCTGTTGCTGAATAGGGATAGATGACATCTGCTGAGTAATTTCTATTCTGTACACCATCTGAGAAGGAAATACAGGGTAATTTAAACCTCCTTTTTTCTACCATGGTTAATAACATAAACAGGGAGCTGGATATGCTGAAATCTAAATGTGAGGGTCCAATATCAATGGATTATTACCTTATCTTTTCTGAATGACGTTCACTTGAATACCTGGAATCGTAATAGCTACTCAAGATAAGAAATTGAAGGAAATTCAATAACAGTAAGAGGCCCGGTAACTTATGAGATCTTGATTAGCCTTCAGCTGCACCTAAATGTTGGGGAAGGATTCCCTGTACTGTATGCAGAGGGAGCTGAATAACATTGTGAAAACCATTCCCGCGTTGCAGAGGAGCACATGAAACTGGCTTTTGTCATTATTAAGACTTTCTTGTATCCACATATATACGTGAACCTTCTGAGTCTTCCATGCATGAATATTTTTCATGTCAATTTTTCATTGCTTTAAAATTCTAGCTTTGCTGGTAGGGATGGCAGGTGACTCTGCACTGATCTCAAGAGCTCTGTCTGGCTGGGGACTACAGGTACAGCTCTGAATCTCCTAAATACCATCAAATCTGAAGTTTAACTTGTTAGTAGAGGCTGTACTCCAACTGATGACATTGGGCAGCGGTTTACTCTTCCCATGGGTGAGGGAGCATGGGGAGGGAAGAAGAGGACTCTGGCCCTTCCAGCTGCCTACCCTGGGAGTATCCATGAGCTGATCTGATGCCTTGCTGCTGCTCAGCAGTGGTGTGGGAAGGGTGGGCATCTACCAAAGGGGATGCCCAGATATCTCCTTCTTGGGCAGCAGAGCCCTGGGTTGCTCTGTGCTTGTCCTGCACCTGCACCTGGATGAGGGCAAGTTGTTCCTTGTGTTGGATGCCATTTGGCTCTGTTGCAGAAGTGGCACAACAGCATTAACAGGGAGGGTTCCATCCAGAGTACTGCTGCTGTGCTAAGAGGGCTGAACAGCACAATGTAAATCTTAAAGAGATGAATTCAGAGTTAACAAATACTTTTTCTAAAGGTCAGATTAGATGAGGAATGCAGTGATTTGCCAATCCAAATGAGCACTAACTCTAAAAAGACAGGAATTTGTTTTCTACTAGATTAGTGCTCTGATCTGGACTCATCCCATCGCCTTGTGGCTGTGGAACAAACGCAGGATCGAGGGCAGGAGTACGTGAGTTACGTGAGGCTCAGAACGCTGCTTTCACCGTCAAAGCCACCTTCCATTGGCTTGAAATGCCTGTGAAACCACAGCCTAAGTTATGTTCTGTGGGCTTTTTTCTTCACATGCACTTGAAATGCCAGGTCTTATCAAATGATGTCCACAGCACAGGGGGAGGCAGAGCCTCGTGCAGTGAACTGTGTTGAGCTTTCTGGAGTTGAACCTGAACATTTTGCTTCTGTTCTGCTATTCAGCATTTGGGCACATGTGGATAGGCAGACTGGGGAAATGGTGTTGAGGAAGGAGAAGCCTGGAAGCTTGGAAATGCTGGAAGGGGTGCAAAGCTTTGGGCTAGTGTCAACATGAACACCAAGTCATGACCTCTCCTGTTTACTTAAAATATTTCCTACGGTAATCTGCATTTAAAATGAAATTCAAGATGGAATTTAGAATTTAAGGCACAAAAGTTATTAGTAAACTGTTCACTGCAAGAGTGTTACAAGACAAGTATTAAACATCTCTTTTTAGGGGATCTATCTCCATCTGCAAATACAAGGCAACTCAAAATGTAAGGCTGTTGTTTAATGGTTGTCACATTTGGTAGTAGATGTTTTACCATGACTGTGAGCAAAGCACAGGGGCCAATGAATGTTTCCTCTAATGCAACTTGTTGACTTTCATAAAGGAAAAGTCACAAGAAGTGGAAAGGACAATTCACCTGAAATCCCCAGCTCCATAGAAGAAGGTGACAGCAGTTCGTTAAAGCTCCTCTGATTTCCCATCCCATAGTGCATACGAGCACACAGTCAGGGACAGCTGTGGGTTGGGTTTTATGGCTGAAACAAGTATGTCCCAAAAGTTCAGCACCTGGGGAGTTAGTAGGACCTGGTGGAAAAAATCCTTATTCTTAATGTAATTACAGAAATGCAGCCTAACTGGTGAGTACAATCTATTGTTGCAAGACAATGGTGAGAGGTTTGGAAAGAGATTCTTTCAAACCTATGGTAACTACCAGCTCTCAGAGTTAACCTGAATACTAGAGATAGTGGTGTATGTAATGAATACCCAATGGTATACAGGTATGTTAGGAGATACTAAATTTCTGATCTGGGGACCAGTCACTTGTAGTTTAATATAGAATAGGTGCTGTTATGTTTGTAAGAACAAATAAAATGTGATAATTAAAAAACGTAGCTGTAAAGATGGCCAGTTTAGATGTGATTTACAAATACATTTTTTAAAATGCATGTTATCAAAACCTTTCAGAACACAGAAACATCTCAAAGAATCAGAATCACAGAATGGTTTGGTTGAAAGGGAACTTAAAGATATCTAGTTCTACCTCCCTGCTATGGACAGGTTGCTCAGAGCCCCATCCAACCTGGCCTTGAACACTTCCAAAAGCACTTTGTAACATGAAGTGTTTTCGCCTTGCAACTCTGAAAGCTCACTGGAAAGAGCAATTGTTAAAGCTGTGTGGAATTCATGGAGATCAAGTGATAGTGTTAAAACAGAAGGAAAAGCAAATGCTAACTGCCTTGGAAAAGTTTTCTTGAAATTACAGGAAATGCACTTTCTGTAACTCCAGAACTAGTTGTAGAAAAGGAAAAAGAGGGAGGGTGAAAATCAGCCAGTTGGGATTACAAAAACATAGGAAAATATGTAATCATTGTGCCAGCATTACAGAAGCAAAGCACAGCATCTTGTGAATTAGAAGCCACAGCACGTTGCCTTGGCTGCAGGGAGAAAAGCAAAAGAACCTGTAAATACTGTTGTATGCAACTTCCTCGTCCTCTCATACTATATCCAACATAAAAGAAAAAATTCATTAAAGCATTCAATATCCCACAACTTCTTAGTATAGTTAGCTTTTATGATGCAAATGGGCCATCATTTTATGAAATGGACAATTGCCAGGGACTAAGATGTTCCAACAGAACCCAATCTCATTGAATTAATTTGTTCTCAGTTCTCTTAATGAGCCTGATTAAGTCCAGGTGGAAATGCTTGTGCTTCAAAATGACTTGCAGAGACCCAGCTGTAGTGGGGAGGTTTGGGTGAGAGGAAGATCAGGTTTGTCCTGAAACTTGCTCTGTAATTTTGTCTGTGAACCCCAGGAGCTGTTGTGCCATGGCCTCCAATAAACTATGTAAGTATGTGATTTCCTAGAAATTCTTTTCTAAGGATTTTGTGAATTCTGAGGAATGGAAGTCTTGATTTTCTGAGTAATTCATTGTACTAATTGGACTGACTGGGGAGTTGAGGGGAGTTGCTGGTGCCTGTGTTGATGGAGCTCTCTTACCCACAATCAGTGTTTCATAATGTCATCTGTACTTCTTGAACTTGTGTTTGAATTCTGGTGTGGAAGACAGAGAGTGACCAGAGCTGTGCTGTAGTAGTGGGTTTGAATTTACAATAAAGTTTTCTCCTTCAGCCTGAAGTCCTCTTGTGAAGGGCTCTTTGCATTCACTCAGGATGAGAGGTATGCAGCTGGTATTTGGAGAGGGCTAAGAAAAGTAAGAAAAATCCTAATTTACTTGGTAAACATCATGATATGTGATAAATATAATTGCTTCAGTTAAATGGGAGATAAACTCCTTTTAGAGTGAGCTCTTTTCAAGGGCAAGCTTGGAGTTGTGTTGAAGTCCCAAGCACATTGCTGGCACTTTCCTGGGAGTGCTGACAGGGACTCGGACGCAGCCCTGAGAGACCCCAAACCTTTCAAGTTTAGCTTTTGGTGTCTGTGTTGTCTTTACATGTACTTACCCCCCCCCTCCTCACCCCAGCCCCTCAATCTTGTTGATTTTAAAATAAAATTAATTTTTAACGTGCCATATACCTGGATAGGAGGGCCCTGAGTGAGCTGTGGTGGTTTGGGATCTGGAAGATTCTGGAAATCCTAGAGTAATTTGATCCATGTGAATTTTTGTTGTGTTGTTTGGTTGTTTTGTTTTGTTTTGTTTTCTTTTGTAATCAAATTGAAACAAATAGGAAAAGCTGAGTAAAGAGTAAACTTCTGTCTGATGCTTAGTTCCTGTATGGCTGACCTCTCCTTGCCTGTGGCTGTGACTGCGGCCTGTGCTGTCCATCCTTGTTCACGATGGATGTATGTACTGTCTGTGTGGAATGGGTCACGCTAGATCCTGCTCTGCTGGTAGAGCTCCCTGCTGCTCCACATTTGTTGGGACTCCTATTTCTCTATAATGTCACTAGAGAGATTCTATTTGGAGAATCTCCCTTTCTGAATAAGTGGAGGAGAGGAAGGGTAATGCCTAATTAAAAGTAATAAATTCTCCATAGTGGGCTCAGTCCATCTTCCTCACCCACCCCAGTTTTTAGTAGCATTCCAGCAACACTACCTGTGTTTAGAGACTGCCACTTGTGGGAAAACACCAGCTCTATGTAGCTGTTGTCCCTTTTCTGGCTGTGCTGGTGGTCACTCAGGAAGCTGTAACTCCTTCTGGTGGGCTTGGGAAGAAATACCCTGCTCTGCAGGCCCCGTGTTAAGCTGTTGGCACAAAGGCAATATGGAGAGATGTGCGTCACCCTTTCTCTCATCTGCAGTGTGTCCTGCAATAGGTAGTACAACCTCTGGCTGCTGCTTCTCATAGTTTACTGCCAGTCCAACATGGTTTTCCTTCAACCAAAGGCACAGCCTGCCAGTCCCACACCCTACAGATGTCCCGTGCTGACTGGTTTCCTTAATTCCCGTGTGCCTGTATGCTCTGGTCATGTCTATCATTGGTATCTTGCCAACCCTGATTTGGGCAAAGTTCTGGGAATAGTTGAGTTGTATCTTCACCTGGATGTTCAGCAACTTCACTGGTCTTTTCCAATCCATCACTGAATATACCAAACTGTGACCTTTGTATTTCAATAAAAGTGATCTCCAAAGAGCCTTCCAGCAAAACTGGTCTAACAATTTTTAGTTGGCTTATGCTATAGTATAGCCATAGGTTTGGATGCCTTGTATCTCTGTGGTGTATGTTCTGCTTCAGTTAAAAATTATCTTCTGATGTCTGAAGGACCAAGGCAGGAGCTTTTTTTTTTTTTTTTTTGCTTTATTTGACCAAAGATACGCATAAGTGGAGTGACACTTATTTGCTGTCTGTCTTTGCATGAACTGACTGAACTTTCCCAGACCAGACTTAGATTTCGTTGCTAAAAAACAGAGTGCAGTTGCTGTAGTTCGTAGGGTTATTGGTCTGGCCTCCCATTTAAAATTCATCAGCTTCGTCAGCATGTTATTCTTAGCATTAACCTTACTTTTTGTCTTTACGCATTCCTTTGTGGAAAACATGGAGCCTGGCGTTAGTCACAGGAACAGCAGATTTTGGTAGTGGATGAGCTACACCCTGTACCAAACTGTGCAAAGCTGTTTATTGATCTTGTGATTGTAGAAATGAAAGAGTTGCTTGTGTGTTAGTTGGGCTGGTGTGTGGTATGTGTGGCTGTATAGATTTACACATGTATATGTGTTTTATTTATTTATAGTTTCTATATTTAAATATAGGCACATAGTTATATAGTGTATATTAAAAATATATGTGTTTTTAATAACATCAGCATAAGAATCCTGCCATCCTTTTGGCTTCAATATGGGCAAACACCTTGGCTGGTCATGTTGTGCAAGATACTCATAGAGGTAAAGTTTCTTGTGTGAGGATAGATCAACTGGCTGCTCATGGTGCTGTTTGATAGTACTCTCACAAGTCAGTCAGTTGTGGCTTTTTTGTTACCTGATACGTCAGCTCTGCTTCCTGAAAAGTTTGTTGTAAAATCATTGGGGTTTTTTTGTTTTTCTAATAGAGCATTTTATTTTTGCTGCCTGAGGAACTCTAATCACTCTGTGTACATGGCTGATGAGTCATATGCACCATGTATGACAACTTTATGAATGTGACAGTTGTGACTGTGCTCTCCGTAGAGTCATCATTGAGATAGTGAGAGATGTCCAGCACTTGTTTCTATTCTGCTGGCAGAACTTCCAACAGATGCTGAGGTACTGCTTAAGGTGAACTTGTATCATTTGTGAAGTAGGAAAGAGGTTCTACAGTTCCAAAATAAACTTTTCATGACTGAAAAGAGTGTACTTGCCTTGCATATGCTGTGTTTTCAGGTATAGAGAAGAGAAGGTATATTAATCATTTTGGAATCACCAGGCATCTGATTCTGCTCTGCAGCATTATATCCATTTGTCCAAATGTCATTTAGAGTGGCAGCTTTGCCATTCTTGAGGTAATTTATTTCTAGTCTAGTTCAAATTATGTATGCTGTGCCCCAAAATGATGAATTTCCTGATCTACTAATTACTTAACCTGGGGTGTTGGTTTTTGCGTTGTGTAGCCCTCAAGGAATCAATTTTCTGCTTTGCTGTTCTGACTGAGGTTGGCACAGTCTAAGCAGTTTAGTGCTGACTTTTTTCTTTCTTCCATTTTGTGGGAAGCTGAAATCTACTCTGTGTAAGTATGAGGACCTTTTTGAGAAGAAGGCTGCTTCATGTATTGCCTTATATTGGGACAGAGTTTTAACAGCAGGGTTTGGGGGCTTTTTGTTTGGTTTTGGTATTTTTCCTATTAGACACCAGATGGGCTATACCAGTATTTTTTCACTGACCTCTATTGAAAGAAGCTGAATGACTGTCTATAGGCTTAGATTTAGGTGTGTTTGTTTGGGGAGGCTGTGGTGGTTGGCATGGTTAATATTCAATCACTCCTTTGTCACTGTCGAGATGAGGTGACATTGTAGTGCCTCTTATGTGGCAGTTTCTAGATGGATGTGAGTTAAAATATGCACCTATTGGTCTGATGTGCTATACTGTAAACAAGGTTAATTCAAGAAGACATTGCACTGTTTTGCCTCTTTCCCTCCTCTTCCATCCAGCCAAATTGATTCATCCCTGACTCCTGAGAATGGTTAGTGTCTCTTGTATACATAAAAGTTGGTGGTTGTAATTGCTCTGTGGTTTGTCAGTGATTATTTACTTGGTTATGGAGGGACTTTAGAGATGTTATTATTGATGCCAGTTCTAATAAGGGGTTATTCAGTTGGCCTATGTTTTGGGAGAGTAGTCCTTAATTAGGATATACAGATGTCAGAAACTAACAAGACCATCATTCCTGCTGGCTCTGCCTTGCAGCTTTTGGGAACTTGCTGTAAGAGGGAGCCCAATTTTCTGACCCAGTCATATCTGCAGCCTCTGTGGCAGTGTCTTGGTTTGATCTGGACAACTTGTGGCATGTGCAGGGCTTTGTTCTGGTGACCTGAAGGAAAAAGTGTGCCTTTTTTTTTTTTCTTTTGTGTTTGTTTGTTGTAATTATTAAAATTTTTATTTTGCTGGAAACTGATGACTGGAGTCTCCTTCCCTGGAGGTATTGAAAAGGTGTCTGGATACATCCTCAGTAATGTCCTCTGGGGAACCTGCTTGAGGAGGGACTAGAGGACCTTCAGTGCTCCCTTCCAACCCTACCCCTTCTGTGAAACTATTACTGCTTCCAGGGGTAGTTAGCCTGCTCAGGGTCCTTTGGTTTCTTGTAGAGGTAGATTGGGCCTTGGCATAGACAGGTGCATCTCTGCATGGGAATTTCACCAGGAGCGACCTTTGGTGTGTAGCCATGAGGGACATTGCCCGAGATGCTGATGCTGGCTCTGTTGGGAAAAGGGCATTGCTTTAAAAAGCAGTGGGTGTGGTTCAATGTGAGAGTGGGTAAACGACAGCTCATGTTTTCATTTACTGCCTCATTATTTTGTATGCCAGCTCTGGTGAGAGTCTGCATGTTCTTAGAATCTGTACCCTGTGTGAAGAGCAAAGTGGTGTTAAATACCAGGTACCCTGACTCTGGGCTCCTAAATATTTATTTTTTTGATCACCTTGCACAGACTTGCCCTTCCTTGTGTTTATTTCCCCTCAGTACAAGTGGTCAAAAGCATACATGCTTTGCAAAGCATTTTGATAGCTGCAGACCAAAGGAACACTTCTGCCATGGCAAATTACCCTTCTGTATTTGGTGTATTCACTTGTAAAGCCCTTAACTGTGTGCACCTCCAGCAGCATTTTGCTCACGTGAACATTGTGAACTGCTTTTCCAGATAGGAGTAGCCACTGCTACTACTGGGGACTGTGCCACAGCTCTGAGGAGCGAGAGAAAAGGTATGTAGGCTAATTTTTCCTCCAAAAAGCCTCATCTAGGTTTGTGATGACTGTGCTCCAGTGACAAGGATGTAGAAAAATCCCTGTAGGCAGATTTTTCTTTCTTTAGTTGTTTTTCACTCAACATGATGAACTTCGTCTACATATACGCTTGCTAATGCAGAAAGTAAGCCCAGTCTACAAAGCTTTGGCAATGGTCTTTAAAACTTCTGGGGTCTCTAGGGCAGTGATTGAGCTGTTTTGCACATTTGGGATGCAAAACAATTTTTTTTTGTGTCTGAAATGAAAGTGAGTTATTGAATTCTCTGCTTTTATTACCACTGTGTTCTGTGACTGTAGATCTCAGCTCCCCAATGACCTTGTGTCCCAGAGACTAAGCCTTCGTAATGTTGATGATCTATTAATCTTAATATTTATCCTCAAAATACATAAAAAGGAATTATGACCTTGGCATAAGAAATGAAAATAAATAGGTAAGGGAAGCTATTGTTTATTTTTTCAACATTTGCATTCTGTGTATGACTTCACAAAGTGTTTTTCTAACATGAATTCATCTTTTCTACGCTCTGGTACCCCACTGGTTTGTTCTTAAAATACTCCTTTCTGCACAGCCAACTTAGTGCTTTCAGACCACCCAGAACAATAGTATTCAAACTGTGAACCACATTCAGTGATTGGGCCTTTTTAAAGTTTCAGATAATATTTTGTCTTCCTTTACTTTTTTTTAATTGGCCCTTATATTTTATATGTGGGATTTTGGCGGATTAAGAAAGGAGAACAGCCACTCCCTATTTGCTAAACCTGAAGGGGCTATTTAGCCTAATCTCATTTCAGCTCAGTGTTTGTCTGACAGAGCTTACTTAGAGGGTCAAAGGGGTATAGATTGCACCTACACAAATAATAGATGTATTTGCTTATGCTAAGAGATTGATCAGCACATATCCATCAGTGGCTGGCTGTCCACGTTTTCCCTCTTGCTGGGCAGTTTCCATCTGGGGGTTGTTTCTGCAGCAAAACTCTCTTCTTCCTTTGAGTTTTCCAAGAGTCTCTCCCACTAGGGTTTCAAAGGAGTGTAAATTCGGTTTTAAAGTACATAATACTGGAGTAGGTTGCCGTGCCTGCGTTGTTCAGAAGAGGAGCTGGGGTGCAGTAGGAAGGGAAATGGCAGCTGGACCAAGCCAAGCCTGGAGTGGGAGCCCACCATGTGGGACATCCCCTGCTTAGTAGTCACATATCCCTGGACTGAGATGCGGGAACTCCTGGGACACTTGGGGAAAATCTGCTAGGACAGTTTCATTATAATTTTAGCAACAGCTCCCCAAGGCAGTGGTACCCAAGGCGTGTTCACCACCACATGGAAAAGGAAATAAAAAGGTAAGCTAAACAATCCAGATCAGCCCTCAGGATGTTATGTGGTGCAAAGCCCTGCACCTGAGGGGGGACAGCACAGAGTGTGCATGAGGAGGCTGCTTAAACTGACACTGAAAAAAACACATTAAACTACATGCAGCTCCTCATATAGGGATTCTGTCTTTTAGGTTGAGTTGTGTAATTGCTAAATTCCTAATTAGTCACTAGAGAGGAATTTCCAGCTTAGGAGAAATATATGTTTAATAAATGTGGAAATATGAAGGGTCGACATTGTTGGGGATATTTTGCTGCCAGCACACCTATGTAGGTATATTTTTTTATAATTTCATTGTCAGTGGAGAGTTCTTCTGGCCTTTGGGAGCTGTATTCTGTATAATGCTTCAAGATGGGTGGAATGCTAAAGCCTACTTCACCTTCTCTGCCATTTTTGTTCACTTGGCAGCTGTTTAGTTGTTTACTAAACTTGGAAGAGAAGTAATAATTTGACTTGTCTCCCATGCAGTTGATTTACAGGCAGTATTGCTCTTTGGCCAACAATAGGAACAATAAAAATAGTGTTTTTGAAGGAGTAAATTGTATTGACAAACCATCCTCAATTTATTTGGGGCTCAAGACCTGAAAAGGGTTTTCTGCTGCAACAACCCCCGTCTTCTGTAAGACAGTTGTTAAAAGCAGTTTCACAAACTATTGTGGAAACTCATGTAGGATTTCTTAAGGTGTTTATGCCAAATATATGGCACAGCAGTGAGGAACTGCTGAGAGTGGGCATTGGAAACTCACCTGAGTGGTTGCCTATTGAGCCATCTTGGATCTCCACAGAGGAAGTTGGGAGATCCAAGCAGATGGTGATATTGAACCTATTTTCAAGGAATCTTGGAGGTGTTGATTGAGAGAAAGGGACCAAGTTGGAATTTAATTTGGATTGCAAAGAGGGAAGGAAAATCCCATTTTTGGTTGCTAGATAAAAGACCCTCAAGCGTTGAACAGAGGAAGGTGCTGGGCTTGGTTCCCACTGTATTTTAGTGGATATGTTGCTGATGAGTGCACAGATAACGAAAAATGGGGCTGTTGGAGAGTGTGTTGGGTGGCTTGAGGGTAGTGCAACGTTGGCATCGCTGGAGCTTGAGTTGTCATCTTGACCCCATGTGCCCTTGGGAGCCTTTAGCTACAAAAAGGCTTCAATCAAAGGCATCCCTGAGTCAGGGGAGATGAGATGAGCTGTTGATGACAGTGCCCTGTCACCCACATGGGGCACAGCACTCCCTGCTTTGGTGGCTCTTTGAGCTTCCCACTGTCTTTCCAGGCAGCTGCATCTTCTCTGCTGCAGGTCATGAACTACCACAGACCTGGCTCAAATACTGGGCCCCCCATTCGGGCCTGTGCTGCTGGGAAATGAGGTGTGCCACAGATGTTTCCACTGTCAGTGCCCTGTGCAGTGTGGCTGCTGTGCTGCTTCTGGGCAGCTTCCTGAGCTTGGTTCCTGGAATGGCAAGAAGATGCCAAAACCAGTTGATGAAGAAACTCAGTAGAACTCAGATGTCAGAAAAGCAGATTTTGGCCTGGTTGCTGTTTGCACTGAATGTCTCTCACTATGGGAAAAAATGAGAAGAAACTATTATTTTGAAATATTGGGTGATGATTGATAAGAACTGTTCATCACAGGGAAACTAATTCAGGAGTCAACAGGTGCCTCTTCTGCATTCTGTAGCCAGTCACGGAAAAAAATTTGCGAGAGTACAACAGGTTATTCCAATTTGACATGCAGTGCCTGGGAACAACAACTGACAAGTCCCAATTTGTGTCCAGCTGCTTAAAAACTACCACCCAGCTTGGTATTATCCTTCTGCCCTCGGGAGGCTTGTCTTGTGAAAAGAGTTATTGATGGCTGATTTCAGCATTCCTCAGGGCTGTGGTCATGGTGAAGTATCTGCCTTGAGTCCTGATTTCAAAGTAAATGAACTCTGGGTTATAAACAAGAAATAGAACTCTTTAATACATTTCCTTTGTCTATATTTTCAATATATATGTATCAGTCACTCCTTTTGAAACTTTCTGCTTGGAAAGACCCAGAATTTGAGCAGAGATGATGCTACAGTGTTTTCAATCCAGATACATACTGGAGTGTAATGCATTTTTCTGTGCCTTGAGTAGTTACCCATTTAACTCTGTTTAATAATCTCTGTTTCATTCAACTTTCCTTGCACCCAAGAGCTTTGCAGAAGGAATTTCTCTCATTCTGGGAGTTCCTTTTGTGCATTTTAAGTGGAGCAAAGGCTTTTGAATTGTTGCAGGGCTCACAGTGGGGGTCATGGTGACTGTATGGCCCATGTGCAGGGTCCAAGCTGGCAGAAGTGTTGCCCTGATTGTGCTGCCTGCTCAGTACAGGCCTCTGTCCTTGGGACCCTGCAGGGTGGGCAGGGACAAGGCTGAATGGACCATCCTGGCAGGTGGCTTTTTATTTTCTGTGAGCTCACTGCCTGAGACCTTGGTATGTGCTGCACAGCCAAAGCCCAGATATCTCAGGGGGATGTGATGCAGCTTTCTAAGTGCAGACATTTAGTGTCACTTATCTATCTTGGGGTAAGGACACTCAAACCTAGCACAGGTGATTTACAGCTGGTGCTCCAAAAAGGCTGGGTCTTCTGCAGCTCTCATGGCTTATCTATCAACCCTGTGTAAATGTCCCCAAACTCATCAGGGCATTTCACTAAATACATACATTTTGGTGTTCTGTGTGATAAGTGTAACAGCCTGGTAAAAGATAGGGACTAAAAGCTCCTGATGGTGACAATATAAATATGTGTTGTAAAAAAATGGGGTATCAGCAGTCTTTTCTGCTTCTTTACTAATTGGTACTTGTTAACTGTGTATTAGCTTCCCTTCTGCTCTTACTCTCTTTCCTTTTCTAGTATCACTGATGAATAAGTCTAGAAGTGAGGGTTGGTGTGTGCAGTCTTCTCTTAGAAAGAGATTTCCTCTGAGCTCTTTCTTTATTTCCTCGTCTGTCAGGTAGTTCAGCCCTCTCAGTGCTCCAGGAGCAGAGGTTTCTCTTCCCCCTCTGTGCAGGTTGTTTACATAAGTATCAGTGGATCATGACTCGAAGTGTTAATCTCTGTAACCCAGAAAAGAAAACACAGTATTGCCAGAGACATGCCTAGAGTCGCATTGTTATTAATCACCTGTAGCTATTGCTGTCTGGAAAGCAATTCTTGTGTGGTTATTAATGGCTGCTTTGTGTTAGACAGGGTATAAACACAAATGAGAGATAATCCTGTTTTGATGAGTTGCAATCTAAATAAACAGGGTACACAAAGCATGGAAGAAAGCAAAACTGTGAAATGCCTTAGTGTATAAAAACCCTTAATCTCTCTGTTTTTCAGCCCCACTTTAGTAAAATGGAGTAATGGCATTATCTTCTAACTTAATTTAGATTTCAACCCCTCCAGAAACACTAGGGATTAGCTTCTAATTGTTGTTTTTTGTTCTTTTGTGCTGAGTATGAGATGACCTGATTCTGGTTAGGAGCTGGGGGTACCGCTTCACAGAAAGTGTGTGTTGAGTGCAGTGGATATTTTCATCTCAAGGAAAATTGTGAGATAACCAGAACGGCTTATGGTCTGTGTGATGCTAAATGCTACCTGTTATTACTGTGTTCACTCTACATACACAAATGTGTCCTGCTGCCTACTGTCCTTATGCTGAAAAGGTGAGAGGGAAGTTACAACTGCCATTTGTACTATAATAAAATTCAAGGTTTTTGTAGTGAAATACAAATACCTGAGCTTGAGTCTAAAGCTCTAGGAGAATTTAAAAAAACCTTTAGGAGTTATCTACTGTTTGGTTGTTTTGTGTTGTTCTTGTTTGGGTTTTTTTTTTTTCAGTGTATTAAAATCACTGATCTATAAAACTGACACTTTTGTCTGGTATATTCTAAAGGTCTCTTTATAGAAACAAGTGACCCTACTATTTTTTTTTTGGCAAAGACCAAAAACATCTATTTGCATGAATCCATTGGAATTTTTTCACAAAATAAAGCTAATCCTGTTCCTTTCTGCACCATAGCTGATTCTGAATTGAGATGTATATAGTGTTCTTTTAAATGCTCCACTGACTTGTATGCACAAGAGGAATCTGTAACAAAATTCTTTGGTAAGCTTCTTTTGCCAATGTTTGAAAACTAAGAAACTCATAAATAATAAAATCATGTGGTAGCCTTGGCAGGATGGTGTTCAAACAACCCATACGCTTTTGCTAAGTGTGAATTCAATGTGTCATCAGTCAGTAGGGAAAAAAATGCCCTGATCCTAGATGGATGAGTACTTGCAGGAGGGGAGGCTGGACTGCAGATGTAGAGGACAAGGTGTGGAAGCAGCTCTAGCCCTAGAGCACCCCATGCTTTCTGAAGCATTTTGGAGGGGATCTCTGTCTGCAGCATGGGGCTGCTGGGAGCAAGGAGGAGGCTGTTCTCTTCCTTCCCTTAATCCCAGCAGCCACTCCTTTGCTTTGAATGTTGTTTAGTGCCTTGCCCCCTTGCTCTGCCTCCCTGACATGCAGGATCTAGTGGAGAGGGATGAGTAGCTGAACAATGCAATATTCCCTCCTGCAAAGCTCCCTGGACTCGATGGGAATTGTGCTAGTGCCAGATTGGATCCCAGTAATGGAAAAGACTTACTTGGGGGAAGGACTAGATCAATGCACTATTGTTCCTTATGCTATATTTAAAAGCATGCATTTCATGGAAATTTAGAAATTAAACTTCTACACCACACGTAACCGTAGCTCCTATGAATAATTGGAGCTATTCATCTCCTGTGCTGGCGTAAAGCAGCCGTTGTTCCAACGGGGCTGTGGCTTTCCTATCTCATCTTCAGCAATGGTGATGAGAGAATAATTGTGGTGGCAGCAGACAAAGGTACTTATTTTTGCAGGGATGACTGGCCAGGCTGGGAGTAAACTGAGCTTTGCTTATTCCTTCCCCACCTGGGTTCCTGGTCTGACTTGAGTTTTAATTTATTTTGTTGGTTTTAATTTGTAATAAAGATGTGGATTAATTTCACGTGCCTCGTGATCATTAAAGGACAGCTGCTCTTTGCCATTTCCCTTTAGCAGATAAACGTGTCTTTGTTATTTTTGTATTTGTTTTCCCCCATTGGTTTGGTATTTATCAGTTTTTCTAATTAAAAAAACAACAACAGATGAATGGATGCTATTTCTGAAAAGAAAAAGCCCACTGCCCCCAATACAGACAGTCAGTGTCATTTTGCTGACAGGATGCTTTGCTTTTAAGAAAATCTGGCATTTGAGTTTTCCTTGGCTTTTGAGAAGAGCCAAATGCATAATTCACTTGGCCTCTGTGCACTACTTTTGAATTCTGCTGTGGCTCCATTTGCAAGAGAATAGCGGGAAGGATGTACAGTGCCTACTTCTTTCTTGCGCTTGTGACATAGAGAGAAGGGGTGTTAGTTTGATTAACTATAGGCCACTGAAGAGACAGATGAAAAGTAGCAAAATGTAAATCAACTTTGTCCCGGCTACCTTCATTGTTTGCCATTGCTTGTGTATTCTTGTCCGTGACACTGACAACACAGTCTCTTGAAAACTGGTGTTGTGTGAGCTTTTCTTGGTGGACTCTGAGGGCATGCCTAGGATTTGGAGATGTATCTTGAGAAATCCCCCACAGGCTTGAGTGCAGGATGAATGTGGTGGTTGTTTTTGAGGTGATACCAGTGGCACCACTTTAAGTATTAATGCTGGAACACCTGCAGTGAATGCCTGTGCACACAGTTTTGCCGGAGCAGGTTTTGAAACCTGAGCTGTTGAATGTGATCTTACTGTGGCTTAGTGTTAAAAGCCTTGTTTTTCTTGACTGAGACTCATTCCCTCACAGCTCTAAAACTCTAGCTAGTGTAAACAGCTGTCCCTGAATGCTATCTATTGTATAACTCAAGGCTTGAGGTTTTTTTCCCCCACTTCTCAGGCTTATAAAAGACTGTCAAGGTGTACAGCAGAAACACCAGGATGAGGCAAAACCCATCCCTTTTTGCTCAGGCATGGTAGCGGGGCAAGGCTGTTGGAGGGAGCATCAGCATGACCCAAACTCTTGGGAAGGTGCCTGTAAACAGGTAGAACTGGGTGAGATATCCACAGACTGAAGAGCCTGGATTGCCAAGAGAGAAGGTAGAAAAATAGCTTTGTTCACATCCTGCCAAGGGTGCCAGGAGTGAAGTGACTCAGAGATCACTGAGTAGAGAGCTGCCTGAAGCATGTTAAAAAAAGATGGGTCTGGTGAGAAATGTATAGAGCATTTGCTATACCTCTGGATCTCTTGACTTACTTTCAGTGAGTTTGTCTTAAAAAAAAAAAAATCCGAACCAAAACCACTCCCCAAAAAACTACAGAGTTTTGTTGGTTTTTTTCCCCCTACCTATATTCATCCTGTAACATTACCAGGGTTAACAGACTTCCATTTTTCTCCTCGATATGTTTTCTAAGTTCTTTGCAAGTATTAAATCCAATGCGTTCCCTATTGGTCCAACAACGAAGAAAATCAACTTCACTTCTCTTTGCATAGATTTGGCTGTAAATACTTCCTTGCAGTATAGTGATTACAAACAATGCTAATCAAATCACTTTGGATAGCCACTCTAGGTACCTGTCTCTGGTAAGTGTAGAACATTGCAGAATTCATGAGTGGCAAGGATATATTGGTAGAGGGATCAAAATCCCCAGAACCTCACTGGTATATTCTGAGGCAGTATCCTTAGCAAGGTCTATGTTTCTGAACGCAGTCTTTAACTAGAAAGGTAAAATTTGCATGTATTTTCAACACCTGAAATGGGTAGAGGGACACTTCTGCCCAGATGTCTTGGTGGTCTCTTCAGCATGCAGGGGATGTGCAAGATACAAGCAGTGTGAAACATTGCCTTGGCACAAAGTTAAATCCAGCCTCAGCTAATTCCAACCTGCCTGGTTTAACTGGTCTGTTCACACTGTGACACCACTTGCAGTGTGAGGAGTATTTGGTCTGAGTGTGCCTAAGCACAGACACCAGACAAGTGGAGAACTTGGGATTTGCAGTGGTGAAAGCGCACAGCCATCAGCTGCTGAGGATGCAGCTGGTGTGACTGGAGTTTTGGCACTGCCTTCCTGTTGGACTGAGATGCAAGGAGGGACACTGCACAATTCAGAGCTCACAGCAAGTACTAGTGGGGAGGTGCTGGCAGGGCCAGGGTCCCCGGCACCTCTGCACATCCTCAGGGCTAACTGTGCCCCTCGCCACATCGGGTGGTTCTGTTCTGTGCCTGCATTGGCACCGCAGATGCAGCCCCCGCCCCAAACACGTCCTCAGTGTGTGCCAGCACAGACATACCTGGAAGCCAGCTTGCGAAACTGATCCAAATGAAACCAGCTTAGCCAATACAGCCCAAACACTTTGCTTTTGCTGAGATTAGCTTCCTAATTCTGGTTTGCTGTGTGGCCTCCTGGCTGTTTGTGCTGGTCTCAACGTGGGGTGAGCAGGCGAACAGGGTCAGACTGTGCATTCAGGATCAGTATGGCCTTATACTGCCCTCAAGATACTCCTGAAATTAGACTTTAGATTTGCTAAAATGTGGTTTCCTGTTTTTTAGTGAAGTGTTCGCTTTTTTGGTATTCAGGAAAGAGCACTCGTGGCTCTAGGCTAGCCAGCAATGTTCGTCGGAGCACTAAGCCTACAGATTAATTAAATGCCAATAGAAGGTAACATTGCCCAAAATCAATTAAAAAGTTACAAGCTAAACCACGTGGAATTACATGAAAAGAAATTGTTCCTCTTTTTTTTTTTTTTTAAATTTTTTTTTTAATGTGGGTCATTTGTTTTGGTGGGCACTGCAGCAAGGGAAGGTGGTGTGGAGCACTGCCTCTGAGACACAGTCATTCTATTGTGTAGACAACCTTGACAAACATATATATTTATATATATGCAACTATAGACAAAGCCCTGGTATACTAACAGTGGATTGCTTCCAGTTATCACCCAACACCTACCCTCTTCTTTCACACTTTCATTTTTGGCAGGAGGAAGCCAAACCCAAAAGACAGCAACAAAAACAAAAAACCTGGGCAGTGAACCTAGAATGTGTTAGATCAATGCAGACACCATGAAAAATAACCAGGACATGCCTTTGTGGCTTTTGATGTAGCTATGGCTGTGGCTGAACCTAACAGATGCAAAAGCTAACTGCCAGATATCCAGCGTGTGTGCCAATGCTGACAAACCTGCCAGATGCCTGGCAGCTGGTCTTGCCCCAGCTCCAGTGGCTCTCTTGTATATAGATTGCCTTTTAAACAACAACAAAAAAAGTTTATCTGAGGTATCTCATGAAAATATCTTCCCATAAATACAGTAAATATTTTTTTTAAGTTAGTAATCTACTGAGTTCATGTTAGAAGGAGGAGGATGCTGAAGCCTTGATAGTCTTTATCCAGTATATGTCAGGCTTTTTGGGGTGTAGTTCAGTTGCAGAAATTGGATGGTCTGCAATTCAGACTGTAAATGGTCATTCTGTCCCCTACAGCAAGAGTTGTTATATGTAAGCCAACTGGGCAGGTTGGAGAGAAAAAGCTATTTGGGCTTTTATAAACAAAGCTTTTGCTGTTCCAGGCTATGATGCTGAAAGGAAATCAATGTTTTTCTACTAAATGTGGTTTTATCTAGCCAGAATAAACAGTTGTGACAGGATATTGGTGCTAAATTTATTAATAGTCTTCTCTAGCTTTGACATTCTGGGAAAAATTACCTGAGATAATTTGAAGTTAGCCAGAAAAAGTTAATTTTTTTCCTTCCTGTTTAGGCTTTAGTTAGATATATGGCAGTTCAAACAGATGACCTGGAATATACCTTTCAATAAGAATAATAATAAAAAAAAATGGAAATACAGTTGAAGCTAGGATAAAAATATTCTGTGGAGTATATAACATGATTGTCCAAGGAACAGACTCTCCAGACCATCCATTAACTTGACGCTGACCTTTTCAACAACTTCATGCTGCAACTTGTGCATGTAATTTTGAGGAATTACTATTTCTTTCTGTCCAGATTGCAGGGCAGGTCACTTGACTTGCAGGTCTTAGTGTGTGAGCTTCACTTCCAAGTTCTTTAAATCCAGATTTCATTTTGAACCATAATCGAATTAGTGAGCTTCTGATCTTCAAATGCAAGATGGAGCATGAAGGATGGAATCATCACAGTTTCCACCTGCAAATGTTTTATTGGGCATTTGGCTCTTGGGGGGATGAATGGTTTTTGCTGTGTATTATGCCCCAAACCCTCCAGAACCTGACACTTCCTTCTGTGGACTTAGCATTGGCATGCTTACAACATCAGATCAGGCAGCTTTATTTGCAGTCTTTATTTGCATCACCTTATATGTTTCTTATAATTTTTTCCAAATACAGCCACCAATGCTACAACTGAATCCTTGCAGCCAAGCACACAAGAGTAGCCTGATTATCTCTCAGTGTGCAGGCATTCATTATAAAGATCATAAATTTACTGGTGTAGGTTTGGAGCAGCTCATGAGTAAGTGCATCAGTTTTGTCCCAGCAGCAGTGATGTATGGTAATTTGAGAGAAATCAACAAATGAATAAATGTTTTCACTTTCAGATTTGTGTGAATTCTGTTCTGCTTAATCTGCTGAAAATCTTTCTTTTTTCTGCACTTGTTTTCAACCTTGCACTTGGCCCAACTAAATTATATCACTGGTCTTAATGTTTTTGTGGCACCTCTACTTACTTTAGGAGGTATGGTGAGGAAGGCCTTAAAAAATCAGTTATTATTTATTATTTTATGAGTCTCCTTTAGGTAAAGGTAACTGTAGGACTCTAGTCGCTTTGTGTTTGAAATATGCTATCAAACCCACCATTTGCTCTTTAACCCAAGTTACCAAACATGCTGAAAATGAAAGAGCTCATTCAGGGCTGGGGTCCTGCCAAGCTGTGGCCATCTGTGTTTCTCAGTACTTTATTTACGAATGAGTTCCACCTTCTCAGACTTGTAAGAGTTTCAAGAATATGAAATTTTCAGAAAGGATAAAAAGAATCATTTATTTTCTTGCCCTATAAAGAGCTGTTTAGCAAAATCACTGTGAGGTGTTTTGCATGTTGAATGACAACTGGAAAGGAGCTTATTTACCCCTAAAGTGCAGTATGTTGCAAAACTGGAAAATACTTAACTCTGCTTCCCTGGAGTCAAAGGCCTTGGCAAATCTGCTGACTTACTTAAGAAAAGGTACAAGGCAGAGTTGGTTTTGAGTAGTCTAGTTCCTCATGCCTATCCTGATTTATACAGTAATTATTTAACCATAAAAGACTTTGAAAAGTCTGTCTTTTGAACTGCTAATCCTGTTCCTATTTTGAATACCTCTAAGTAAAGTACAGGGGAAGAAGTCGAATAAGACTGAATCTGGTATTTAAGTGACATGAAATTATCTGGTATTTGTTCTCCTGTGCATAAGGGCGTACAGAGGTAATGAACCTGTACCTTGATATTCTCTTTTACTGGTAGATGATGAGGCAGGGCTGAGAAGATTACTAGGCCAATTACTGCTGGCATATGGCACTAATGGATGGACTCTGGATTTCCTCTCATCTGATGTTTCCAGTCTTGGATTTGCTTAGCTTTATAGCTGTTTTAATGTGCTCCTTTCTATTGCAAAAGTCCAGGTAGGAGCCTGGAGGCAGGAGTTACCCCCAAATGGTGAGATGAAACCCCTCCAGGTGTCCCCACAGTGTTCTGTCTTTCCTCCTGCCTTCTCTCTTTTGCCATCCTGCTGCCAGTTCAGTCTGAGCAGTGGGTATTGATCCTGCCCTGTCCTCCAACAGGAGCAGAAGTCATCTAGAAACTGCCTATGAAAACTTTTTTCCTACCTTCATGCTGATGCAGCACGGGGAATGGGACTCAAGGGTCCCAACGTCTATCTACCTCCTCATTCTAGGAATGGCCTTTGCAATTGCTTTCTTACAAAGGCAGTGAGGGCTGGAGATCTCTTCAGGCAAAGCGTGGAAGGACAGTGAAAGGCAAAAGGTACTTAGCAGCACAAGCTACCTCTGTCCTTGGGGCAGGTAAAGAACTGGTTTTGCTGCCTGACTTCACAGGAGGGTTCTCCTGAACTCTGGAAAATAATTGACAAATTGGATGTTCTAGTCTGCATATTGAAACCAGGGGTAAGGTTGCACAGGTTTAAGCAAGCAGTCAGGATGTGAAGAGTGAGATGTGTTCTCCCAAGCAAAGGAAGAGCTGAGACAAGTGTGGGAAGTGGTAGTACTCACCTAGACATGCCATCCCAGCCCCCTGCGTAAAATTAGGTACAAAAATTTGTGTATCTGAAGGAAGGGGAAAAACTGCTGCCTAAAAAATGAAATGTTCCTCTCCATCAGGTGCTGGAAAGGTCTATTTACATGTACTTCACCCCAGAGGAAGGTTTCCAGGATAAAGTGTCATGTGGATCAGGTTATTTGGGAAGACTTTGATCCACAGTGGGAAGTACCTTGCAGAGGGAACTGTGTGAGGGATATGTCTATTGGGGCCTGTGGTGACATCCTGCTTGGTGGCCTCAGGCACACATAGGGTCTAAAGCACAAGTCTTGTGAGGAGCAGCTGAGGAAGCTGGGGTTGTTTAGCCTGGAGACAAGGAGGTTCAGGAGAGACCTTATCATTCTCTACAACTACCTGAAAGGAGGGTGTGGTGAGGTGGGAGTTGGTCTCTTCTCCTAGGTGACAAGGGATAGGATGAGAGGAAATTAACTCAAGTTGAACCACAGAAGGTTTAGATGCGACATTCTGGTAAAGTTCTTCAGGTTGTCAAGAATTGAAAGAGGCTGCCCAGGGAAGTGGTTGAGTCACCATCCCTGAAAGTATTTAAAATATGTGTGGATGTGGTGCTTAGGGATGTGGTTTAGTGGTGGACTTGGCCATGATGAGTTAACTGTTGGACTTGATGATCTTAAAGGTCTTTTCCAACTGAAACAATTCTGTGAGTCCATGATTCTCTATATGGCTGTGGTGCCTGGGCAAGTGAATGCTGGTGGAACCAGGTCAAAGGCTGTTGCACAATTTTATTCTACAAGTGTTGGCTCATTGCTGTCAACCTTGACAGAGACCTCTGGCAGGCTTGGATGCTGTGGGTATTGCAGTACATTGGTCTGCAAGGGAACAGAAGGCTGCTTTGATGTGTGGGGCAGTGAGGGAAGAGGGGGGCCTGGGCATTAATTGATGTGGGGAGCACAGAGAGCCCCCTAGGGTGACCCTGTCTCCCCAGGGAAACACGGCTCTTGCCCAAGCTGTCTGTTTTCATGGACACAATGCAGTAGCTCGTACTCCAACAGGGACACATACCCTGGAGGAAGCTATTTAACAGCAAATTGGCCTAGTAATTTTTAGAGATGACCTTGTGTTAATTACAAGTTGCTATATTAGTAAATGCCTTCTGAAGGCCAGCTGTTGTGTTGGCATTAACTCCCAGACTCAACTGCTTGTTTACAAAGTCCCAGGGCAATTAAAACTTTTTTTCCCACCTTTTATTGTTTTTTACTCAGCTTGGCACAGCCAGGTGATGAACAACTTTCCCCTCTCCCTTTTCACTCTTTCTTCCTGCCTAGCTGCTTGAAGGGTCTGTGCCTGATAGACCTTTCCTTCCCAGGTGTTTTCTTGCCTTACTGTGGGATGTTGTCACCCCTATTCTGGACCAGTGCTCTGAGAGGCACTGTATAAAAACAAAAAAAGGCAGCCTAAGGGGCTTTATTTTAGTGAGGTCTTGGTTACCTTGAAACTTTCTGGAATTGGAAAATACTGCTTTGGAATGGCAGTAGTCGTGTTGGGAGTAGGTCATAGTGGGAATGGGTCTCCCATGACCCAGTGTGAGACTGGAAAGGGAAGATTTAGGCTTGGTTCGTGAAGACTGTTGGCTGCAGCACTACTTGAGATGTGTCCAAGATCACAAAACATCCCAGAAAAGAGTCAAAAGGCCTCTTGGGATAGGCTCTCCCTGCAGCAGCTGGTGGCTCGTGTCCGTATTGGAGACAGTGTGCTCCCTTTGCTCTGCCAGTGGTGCAGCTCAGAGCTGTTCCTTGCAAGCCCCTGCCCTGTGCTCTTGGGGAAGTGGGTCTCAGTGCTGGTGGCAGCACCACGTCACCAAGAGGTGGCAGTTTTGGAACTGAGTAAACTTCTTGTACCAAGTGCTCATTAAGAATGCAGTGCCTATTGCGCAGCAAAGGGGGGATGGACAGTGACTGTGGCAGGGACTGTGAGTGGAGCTGGGATGCTGCCATTCCACATTGGTGTTGCAGTGCCCAGCTCTGCTTTGAGGTCTGCTGGTATCTCTGGATGCAGGTACTGCTGGGAGAGGCTGACTCCTGATTAGGGAGGGTCCTGTAGCTATGTCACTAGTGCTCAGGCCAGGGCATGTGTGTAGCTCTTTAAATTAGTAATTCACATAGTGGTTTGTATAGAAGATGCAGGATACCACCAAAGGCTATGTGCAGCAGCTCCCATGGGCATGAGAAACCTTATAAAGGTCTTTTCCAACTTCAGTTATCAATAAGAAATGTTGAACCAATATGAAAGTCTACATTCCCTAAAAATTAAACATGCTTTGTTCATATGTGCATTTTATATGGTAGTAAAAATTGTAACTAAATCAGCCAAAGTATGCAAAAGGGTACATTTATAGAGCTTTCCCCCACTGTAAGTCTCAAAGTATGCAGAAAAGTGGAAGATAGAGCTTACTATGCCTATTTCATAGACAAGGCATTTGCATTTTTTGTGTCTAAAACTTCTCCCTTTGTTTCCTTATCAGTCTCATCCATCAGAAAGCAATTTGTATTAAAGACTTTGAATGTATTGGTAGAATAGATTTTTATATGAGTATTGAATTTTTTTTTTAATTTTCCCCCAAGGGTTTCTTTTGTGTCTCCTCCTGAAGGCTATAAGGGAGTCTTGTACATCCATCCTGTCACAAGTGTCTCACCACCAGTGGAAGCTGCCAAGCAAACATACATTTGTGCACTATATCTGCCCCACACATTCTATGTGTCTGTACACAGCTGCAGGCTGCAGCTTCCCTCCCGCAGGGCTGCCTATTGGAGTGCACATGCAGGCACCATGAGGGGTGGTGGCAAGTTCTGCTTTCATCTTGCCATCACAGGGAGGGCTCCCCTGCCTGTGTGTTGCAACTGGAAAACTCTGAACATACGACCTTGCCTTCTTCCTCTCAATAGTCAGGCTGCTGTTTTCAGACAAATAACGAAGTGGGGTGTTTTTAAAGGTTACTTGGGGGACATCTTGGTGGTGTGGCATGTGTTGTGTACATAACAGTGCGTTTGCATTTCAGTTGTGCCAGCCTGCAGCAATGCCTTGGGTATGAGTATGTAGGTGGCATGTTTCTTACTTTGCCAACCCCCAGTCTCTCTTGACTGTGGTGAATGGTACTGGTTGTACAAGTGCATAGTCCTCTTTGCAGAAGAGGCTTTCCTTCCTGTGGGAGCGCTACCTTCAACCAGGGGGCTGGGTTTGAGTTTGCTTTCTTTTTTCTTTCTCTAGAGCACAGCATCTAGAGTACATTTGCCTCTGTATCAATACATATCCAATCAAGAACATGCTTCTATAAGATTTGTGGCTTAATTAACTGTAGCTGATTCACCAAAGAGTTCAGGTGTGTTTAAAATCCATACACTTGTCAGCAATTGGGAAGTCCTGCCATAAGCATGACTTGAAGGCACATGCTCCTGGGCCATGTTCCTGCTGTGTTCATCCATGAATGTTCATCCATTCCAGCTGGATGTCACACTCCTGCTGTTGGCTGTTGTAGGAGTGGAGTAGTGTTGTCTAGGGATGGTTACTGGCTTCTGTCAAGGAAGAAGATTTTTGTGTGCTTGATGAAAGCAATTGTGTATGTGCAATTGTTGCTAAACATATTGCCCCATAGATTTAGGAGCTGTTTACTTCTGTGAGTCAGAAACGGTCAAGTAGACCAAACATGGATAGTGAGTAGGGGGAGTGTGGCAGTCTCTCAGGAAGAGTGGCAAGTTAGGGTTAGTACTCCCCTATTTTGTATATTAGTTACATTGAAGGGTGGAGCTTTGTATTGGGACAAAAATCTATGGCTCTTAGCAAAGGCAGGCAGTTGAGTAAGATTGGAAGAGATTTTGTTTTAGCAGTATGAGATTTTGCAGGCAGCATTGCAAGGGGGAGGGAGGTATCCCTAGAGTCTAAAATATGTACCTTCACTGCCCTTTATGTCAGTCTGTTTGTGCAGAGTTATTATTAACTTTAAATCTGATGTAAAGGAGCAGATGCAAATACTTTTTAGGTATGTTTGTGTTGGCTGGAGAGGTTACAGTTCCTGGCCAGCATCCCCAGTGCTTTAGGGGGAAGGTGGGTTTCATGTTAAAAAAGTAAAAAAATTTTACTACCAGGATCCTCAAAGAGAAGAAACTGCGTCTTGAGTTAATAATGAAGAAATGGCTCTCTGTAATTTAAATAAGAAAATTTCTCTCAAGCAAATTTTTATATATATATATATATATATATGCATAGATATGTTAATATAAAAAACAATATCAAATAGTATAAAACTATAATTTAAATTAAACCCTCGCTCCCACCCTGGTCTTAGAGGCGGATAACTTGCTCAGAATTAATGATTTCCCCTGACTTCCCAGGCACTCTTCTGAAAACTTGGAACCTCTGGCTTCCTTACCATCTTCTGCCTACCAGCTCTGTAGTGAGCAGTCCTGTTATCAAAGGTGAGCTTTGGGCTCAGCCCAAGCACTGCAGAGGGAGCACATCCTGACTTAGTGTCTGACCTGTCCTTGATATGTTTCCAAATTAGGCAAAATTGTGGTTTACACATTTAAAAAACATCATGGAGAAATTAATCCTGAGAGCATTTTCAAAGGGCTTGTTTTTCTGTTCACTATTTTCCTACAGTAAATATTATCTAAAGAGTATGATGGCACTGAGAAGAAAGAATTTAAAAATGCCAGGGAGTGATACTAAAGGGGTAGTGTCTATAACCTTTCTATATATGGAATATATATGCACATGCAGTGGCACATTTCCTTTCTTAGGGAGTAGGATGGCTATGTTTTGTAGTTACTTCTGCCTGCCATTGCTTTCATAGCAAAATAATCTCCTTGTCACTAGAGGTCATTGCAAAAGTTTATGCTTTTGCTCAGAGAAGCTACAATAATTTGTGTCACCACTATGGTATATACCCTTGTTAAAGTGTGTGTCTGCAGGGTCAGAGCAAGGTTTTTTCACTGCCCCAGGCAGGTACAAAATTGCTGCCTGGATAGGAAAGTGCAGCACCGGTACTGCTGCTGGCAGTCTGAACTGCTCCTCTGCCCTGTCTTTCTCCCCTCTAGGAAAGGTGTCACAAAGATGGCCCATAGCCAAATTTTAGCTGCTCCTAGCAGTTTGGATAAAGATGCTAATCTGTGACCTGGGATGTTGGAAGGTGAACATGCTTCCCTTTCTTCCCTCTCTGCTATCAAGCAGCTGTGTTGGGTGACAGGGTGGTGTAGGCAGCTGGAGGCAGTGAATCTTACCAGGGCAGGTAAAGTTGACTGAGTTGGAGTGGTGGAAGCAAGATACTGTTCTTTGGTTGATTTTCACAATGGGGGTGATAATCTCAAGGAGAAGGTGAGGTGTTTAGATGAGTGTTAGGCACTTCTAAATTGTGTGACTGGCCTACCTTTTCTTTCTCACCTGAGAACCCCAGCAGCAGCACTTTTTGCTTCTTTAGATCTGTGCTACTGATTTGCTAAATCTGGCCATGCCAACTCATAACTGGACAGAACTATACCTCAGTAGGGCTATTGTATATCCCAGCCTCATGTTTGCCACTGGATTAGATGGGACTGTGACAAGGGGCCATGACAGCCTGCTTGGAAAAAACACTAATATGGGGAAAGCAAAGAGAAGGATGAATTGTGCTACTTGGATAGATCCAACGTATGGACTGCAGTGCTGTGTCAGTGTTTAGTAAGCCTAGGATATTGTCAAAGCCCCTTACCTGGACATTAGTTGTTACTATGAGTGTTCAGCAGATTTGAAAAGTGCATTATAATGTTGAGTTATTTGCCCAGGAAATGAGGATATGCTTTTAAAAACTGTGCAGGATAGTTCAGTTTGCTTTCTGTGAAATCAGTGTGTTCTGTCTTCTTTAGTTGATTAAACAGCCAGGGAAGAGGCAAAGGTAGGTTTATTTTCTTGACTTCAGAGTTTGAAGATGTTTGGTACTACTTGAAGAAAAAGGCTATAGGGATTATGATAGGCTGAGGAAAGAAGCTCTTAATTTTTTGTTTATCACATTTTCAGAGCTAAGCCGTCGGAGTTAAAGTTTTCTGTTAAAAACAGAAATATCAAAGGCAGATACCTCATACGGAGCACTTCTTCAGTAATTCTTATTCTTTAGGCAGTTGTTAATTGCTAGAATTTTATGATGCCAAGCCTTGAGTGACCTTAATTATAGGCCATACTGTCTGTAAAGCATGTGAACTGTTTGTGTGACTGGGTGACATGCACACTCCCTTCATTCCCTTTTTATTCACCTCTCTTTTTATTTTAATACTAGTCTGTTCTTCCAAAAGGGCTCACCCTTAGGGCCACCTGAAGGCAGAATGATGTCATCTGGGACTCTGCATACGTAAGTAGCAAAACACTGATGTTTTAACAGCATTAATAGTTTGTTCACATTTGGTAGGAGGGAACCTTCCTCTGGTGTAATCCACATTCCACTGCAACAGCGTATTGGGACCATAAAAGCCCTGTGCCCAGGTGGATTTGCACAGTGTAAGCATTGCATGAGCACTGTCACTGGCAGCCCTGTGCTGCTCCCTGCAAGATTTATCCTACCTGGTATTCCCATAACATGCACTGCTGGGAATCTCAGGGCTCAGTAAGCCCAGATCAGAAGCTGCTGTATTTTAAATTACCTTTGGTCATCACCCACATGCTGGGTAACCCTCTCCCTGCACACTGCCCTTGTTACCTCTCAGCCACTGTAGGGCTCCTCGTTGACATCATTGAAATGTATGTTAACGCTGTGTAACTGTGCACCATTATGAGAATCTTCTTTATTTTTACTGAAGAATGATTTATTCAGTTTGCATAGAAATTTAATTTTGTTGGCAAAAACTATTGTAGAAAGCAGTAAGATCAGAGTTATAAATGTACTGCAATCTTACATGGTGTAAATGATTCAAGGGAGTTGTAGAACAGAGGGAAATGATTTCCAAGGGC
This sequence comes from Climacteris rufus, assembly GCA_013398175.1. NCBI lineage: Eukaryota > Metazoa > Chordata > Aves > Passeriformes > Climacteridae > Climacteris > Climacteris rufus. Next base: position 37,332 of record VZRZ01003590.1, read on the forward strand.
TGGCTTGTGGTTCACAAATGCTTGGTGTGGTGCTATCACCAGGTTTAGGGTTAGGGTTGACTTCTGACTATGGTAGTTGGTATTGCTAATTTCATCCATTTGGAAATAATGAAGCTGTGTTAAAAAACTTGGTAGTTTGATGTGGGGCCATCATTGACCTGTTTGCACCTTTGGAATTTTCTGGGGTTTATCTGGAAGACTTAAATAGATTAATATATTAATGTTGCCTATATCTTAAATGAAAACTGAGAGTTTTAACAAAAATGCAGAAGCTGTAACTTGAATGGAGAGCTACCTTCAGCTTCAGGCCATTTAAAACAAGAGAAAGCTGGCTGATATATCAGGCTGGATACTGGTGTGCCGGGCTTTGGAGGAGGCCACTGAAAAACAGAAAATCTGACAGGTAGCCTTTATACAAGCAGATTTTAACAAAAGGCAGTTGCAGTTCATGTCCTTTGAAATGAATGTTTATTTACTGAATTGAAAATGATTTTTAGGTTGTTTAATCATTTAAGACAAACCTTCTGCTGAATTTATTAAAGAGTACTGTTTAGACTCCCTTTTGTTGCATATTTAAAATCTGTCAAATACTTATGGAATAGCGTGTTGTTTCAAAGCTGCTATTGTTTCACATTTAGACAGAGTGACTTCAAATTGAAACCATGAGTGGCTGAACTGTGCTTAAAATTGTGGGGATTTTTTGTTGTTTGTCTTTCCTTTTTTTTTTCTTTTAGCACAGATTTCCATCTTTGACACATAATGCAGAAACCAGGGACTGAACACCTAGCACATCAATTTCTTACATTCCCCATCTCCAAGTTGAAGTTCATGGGTGTTACAATAAGGAAAACCTGCAGTGATTCTGTGCAAGCTTTTCTGCTGCAGAGAATTAATTTTTAGTTATATAAATCAAGTATTGTAAAAACAATGAATTCTGCTTTGTCTTAAGAGACATAGAAAAATGTAGTTCCAATCTTAAATCTACACAGCTTGAGGCAGAGTTAAGAGATTGTAGAAGCCTATAAATGGTGGTGAATGCCATTACTGGAAAAGCAAACTATACCTAAAGCCTTATTCCCAGTCACCCATTCTTAGGAGCCCAGTTCATGTTTGCTAGTGGATTTAGCTGGAAATGCCAAAACTGTTATCCCTCCCAGTGGGCTGTGTCTGTCACTGAGACTGTTGTGTTTGTGGTACACTGACTGAATGAGATGTGCCTCCCATTCTCAACATTTTATATCCATGCATGTTAACCTCTACTGCATTTTGGTAGTAGTTTATGAAGTCAGTTTTCCGTTTCCTAAAACTGATTAGGGAAAATGGGAGACAGAATTGAAAGTAAAATATTCTGTGTCCCTAAACCAGAGTGAATAAGGACATGATTTGTAAACTGTTACGCTTTCTTGCAATTGGTATGGAGGACGTCTAATTGAGAGCTAGAAGGACTATGGAATACCATTTTATTCATCCTCATTTAAGAATTGTGCTCTTGAAGAGAGCACTCCAAACCTCAATTCCCACCACTGCTTAATGTCTCTTGCACATAAAATGTAGTCATGGCGTTTTTATGAAGAATTTTTAAAATCTCATTTCCCACAGTCAAGGTGACAACAGGGGAAACTGAGCAGATGTTGTCAAGGAAAGTGGCATCAAAACAACTTTGAGAGTTTGGTTTTAATGAGAGTTTGGTTTTGTCATTGATACTGACAAAAGTAAAATTGGAGCATTAGCATAGTTCCTTGAAGAGTTCAGAAAATCATTGAAACTAAATGGCGTGACAAAGTATAAGTGACAATTAGGCTTTGCATCAAAAGTGCTTGCTGTTTGGTGGGTCAAATGACTGCCACGCTTCCTAATGCCCTGTAAAATGTAACAGTGGTATATCTGTAACACAGAGACCTTTGGCCAATTCACTGTTGACGTCTGAATCGTTTTTTCCTCCTGCTTCTCAGGCTGAATTTAGAATGTGGGACCCATGATATACAAAAGTCTTTATTTTAGAGATAATTGCCCTCTTGACGCTCATCAATAGTTTAGTGTCCAGTGGTGAACGCCTCAAGTGAACGGGCCTTTTTTGGCAAGTCTTAAAAAAAAAGAAAAAAAAGAAATAGAAAAACCTCCTTGTGTCTTGGAACTTCATATCTTTCATTATTTGTTTTAAAACTCACTCAGATTGTGTTCAGTTGTAATTGATGTGTCTTCTTGACTTATATCTGTAAATATAATCACATCTCAAAAAATGCACAGCTGAAAACCCATGTATGATCTGGCACTTCATGCATTATGTTCTTAGTAAGTTTTGGAGATTTTTACAACCCCATTACCCCTTCTCCCCTCCCCCCTGTATAGATTTCTTGTCTGTATTATGTCCTTGGATAATAATAAAAGAAGCAGCAGTAGATTTGTGTGAAAGAGATTGGCATCCTAGATTTATAAAAAATGAAAACCAAATGAGTCTTTCATGCACCACCATTTTTCCAAAAGGAAATTTGTTGCCAAGACAGCTTCACTCATAAGTTTAATGTAGTTAAATATTTTTACTGCCTCTAGTGTAGAAGGACAGTTTGCAAGCAACTGTAGCAGAAAACAGTACCTGCACCTAGCTTTCACCATCAGAAATGTTGTCTTGTCTTGAGGCACCTTTCACCAAGGTCACTTTGGTGTGATCTCTCCATTAGTCTTTGAGAATGCAGAGCATTAATGAGGTTGGAGGTTGTGGGGTGGCTTCACTGTCTTGCTCCTCATAGCTGTTCTTTTAATTAGACATCATTGCTATGCATTCACTGAAGAAAAATGATAATCATAGGCCGCAGCTCTTGCTGTGTGTTTACACCACCTAATTTGCGGCCTGAAAAAAGAAAAGAACAAAGCACAGGTGCAGAGATGGAGAGCCATTCCTGGAATAAGGCCATGAAAGACCTGGTCCCCCATCCTTCCTGGTGGTGCATGTAGACAGCTCAGCAGGTTGACCATGGCCCTCCATAAGGGAGCATCCCCTGGGGAAACTCCACCCATATGCCCCTCCGCAGCATCCAGCTGCTTCCCATCATTCTCTCCTGTGTGTCGTGCAGTCCCAGAGTTGGAAATGCAAGTGTGGAATGCTCCATGGGCTGCTGTGACTCAGCCTGTGGCAAGTAGAGGCCAGAAATGCTGCTGCTAGTGGGTATGACTTCATTTGTGTGTCAGAGCTGGGCTTGGACTCCTGACACAGAAGGCCCCTGGGAACCTACAAGATCAGGGAGAGTTTGTGTTGTGCTTGCAAACTGGAGTCAGGGAAGTCCCAGGGCTGCCCAGTTTACTGCCTTCTCTTGCTATCTGGTGCTTTTCTAATAATGGAAGCTGGAAAAAATTCACCTTTTGATTGAAAACACTGACTTTGGAGAAGCAGTTTAAAATGTAAGCCCTAAGCCTCTGCAAGAGAAGCAGAAGAAAATCATAGGGTTTTGTGTTGTTTTATAAAACTTGAAAGTATTTTGGAGCCTTTCTCAAAGTAGCTGGCTAGTGACTTTGAATGGTAAGCCTGGGCCCTTCTGAAAATACTTGCCTCTGAAGTCAAACTTCAACTGACGTGGTGACTAGTGGCACAGTATCAGATGGTGTAAAGCTATTGATAAGCCCAGAAAATCATCTAGATGTCCTTCATCCTGTGTCTTTCCTCCTCTTGTATGTGCACACATAAAACTGAGTCCATGATGAATGGGTAACAACTGGTTTTGCTGGAATTTTAAATGCTTCTTTGCTTTTTGGCTCCAATTTTGAACAACTTGCTTGTACTGTAACAGTTTGAGGGGTGTTTGCTGACTCATCTTTAAAGCATAAACTTGGGTAGTATTTTTGTTGCAGGATGAGTGTTTTACCCTGCCTATCCTTGCTCTGTAGGCAGTCAAAGCTGAAATGTTTGTTGGCCTAAATAATTTATTTTATAAAGGCTTTTTTCACTGATAATCTAGTGGAATTGTTGTTTGTGTAGGGATGGAAGCATTCTCTGTTGTGCTTTATGCTGTGCTCTTTGTGTGGTATTCTCTGTGCTGAAGTGAAATGGTGTGTATGCTTCTGCTAAAGAACAAAACATAGCTAGGTGGCTCAGGCAGGACTATCCTCCCTGCCAAAACACAAGGGTTTTGTATAAATATGCCACCCTTTTTCCTTCCATCAGTAGCCAAACTCAGCTGTGCCAAAGAAAGGTCTCTTTTTTTTTTTTTTT
>VZRZ01003590.1:41589-81810 GCA_013398175.1 Climacteris rufus
TTTTTTAATGCAACCCACACACCCACACCATGGAAGTTACAGTCACATTTTCCAGTAACCGCAGAACTGTGAGTGATGGCACGTGTGTTTTAAATAAAACTGGGAGGAGAACTGATGTAATGCTTTCTGGCTTATGTTTTTCTTTTTTTTTTTTTTTTTCTTTTTCTTTCCACATTTCTCCCCCTCTTTCTCTTCTCCCCATCTGTTGGCTGCTATATGAGTTATTTTTGTTTTGTTCAAGATTTTTTTTTCCCCTTGCTGCAAACCACAGTGAGGGAACTGTTGAAAAGGGCAGCTGTGACACCTTGAGCTCAAGTATGGATGGGTTTCTTTAAAGTCTTTAAAATTACAGGGCAGTGCAATGTACCAGCTTGTATAATCTCAATAATTTTTTTTGCTGCTTCTCTAGAAGAGAATTAATTGTGATACTCTGATAGAGCAAGTGAGAAATAAATGTGTTTTTTTTTTCTCTAATGGCATGCTGAACTGCAACTGTTTCTTCAGTGAGATCACAAAATAGTTTTGGAAAAAATGTATTTCAGTTTTAGTTTAATAAACTGCAGAGAGACTTGTTCTAGATTGACAAGTGAAACCTGTTATTCTTCTGCTACTTTTCCTGTTGCTGCTTTCAATGATTAAATTAGTTTAACTCCTGCTTATAATGATCTGTTTGGGAGTATTTAGATTGTATTTCTAAAAATTTTCATGGAGAATGCCTGAGAATGGCTCAAAAGTGTTTTGGGTTTTTTTTGTGTGTGGATGTTTGTGTTGTGGAGAATAAATACAAAGTAAATTTCTGTGTTGAAGGTTGAGTTCAGCTTTAAAAAATAAGTTCAGCCACGCAGCTTTGTGCCTCACTTGCAGACCTGCTCCTGCTTTACCAATGCAGTGTCTCTGCTCTCCAGCCCCTCTCAGGAGGCTCCAAGGAATGGGTCCCAGTCCCCTTTAAGAAGACTGAATAACTGCTGTTGCTTAAATAGGAATTCTGACATGTATTATGCAGTTATGTGACAGGACACTGGGTCAGCTGGTCTCTTTGTATGCCATGAGCAAATGGGATGTGTCTGCAGTTGACTTAGAGGAATGAAAGGGTTAAACCCATGCCACTTGGATGTCAAGGTTAAGCCTGAGCCCTGAAGGTGAGGATAGCTTAAGTTGCTTTGTACTTGCTGTGGGCAAAGAGTGCACAGGCAGACTGCCTCAGTGGATGATCTGGCAATGTAATTCATTAGCTAGAAGCACCTGGTTTGTGTCTGTGCTCCTGGCCATTCCTGACAATGGCACTTAAAGTTGTAGTCTCATTTTCAAAATAACCTGAGGATCTCTGTTGGAGCTGATCCAAATAGGGGCTGTCATGGCTCTTCCCCAGTCACTCCTCCCCTCCTTGCTCTTGCCCCAGGACAGCGTGTGGGGCTTATGTAGCTCTTTAAGCCAGCTGAAAGCTGGTTGCTTTTTCTACATATCTATTTTGTCTAAATTTTCATAATTAACGTTCTGATAGCAAGGGTGGTTGGCATAGCTCTATGTATGGTCAGGAGTGTGCCAGGGAGTGGGAGCACGATAGGGGTGTAAGTCAATTCGAGATGTGTTTGCACAGTGGTTTAATCCAGTCTAAATTGTGTCAGACAGGCAATGTAAATAAACCATTACTGTAGGGTAGGCAGAGAGAGATTCATCTTGCTTAAGCTGCTACAAGCAAGAGACAGCTGAGGGAGTGCAGAGAGGGAACGTTCATTCGCAGGTCTCTGCTGCAACATGTGAAAAATACTCCTAGAAGCTGTCAGAACCAAAGGTCCTGTGCTGTGAGAAGGAACAGATCTCTCTTGGATGGTGCAGAAATGTGGTTTTTTTTTGACAGCAGATAGAGTGAGTCAAGGCAGGAAAAGAAAATGCTGAACAAGCCAAGTTAAAAAAGTTTTGACATGACTGTGGTGCCAGTTTTCTGTTCTCCCTCTCCAAAAGCTTGTCCCTAGAAAGAGCTGAAATACTAGGTACAGGTCCTTAATCTCACAGCCTAAGATCAGCATGTATAGCAGTGCAAATTAAGAGGATGTTTAATGTTAAGCCATTGGAATAGCTGCTTTGTTTGAAACTTTTTTTATTTTTCCACAGCAGGGAAAAATCCAGAATTATGTGGCCTGGAGAGGAAAAAAAAAAAAAAGGCTTTGTTTGGAAAAGAATAAAGAGCTAATCTTCTTGGGTTTTGATCTGTTACTAATTTTTTTAAATGGTCTTTTTTTTTTCTTTACTCTTCAGCTGGGAAAGTCTGCTATTGGTAATAGACTAGGATTATATTTTTTGGGTGTCTATGTTGTTTTAATATTGAAATATTACATCTTCAGGAGAAAAGCAGACCTATTTTCCCTGACCACTGATAAGCACACTCTATACGTGCCTTGTAGGTTTTCGATTCTTTCATAAGAAAAACACAGACTTATCTGAAAATGCGTATATTCTTAGTCAGAGAAGTAGGAGAAACTAATTTCAAATGAACATTGCTGTTTTCAGGGATAGCAAGTGTTGTTCAGCCCAAAGGGGGTGCCAGATAAGCAATTGTATTTGCAGATTTTTCCAATAATCCTTAGTGCTTTCTTTGTCAAAGTCAACAGCATCTACTGTGTGCAGGGCAAGAGCTTAGGAGGCAATGCTGTGTGGGCAATGTGGCATGGAGCTTGTGCACAGGAACTCCTCAGGGCTGGCAGTTATATACCACATTTTGATAAGAGCAGAAGAGCGTGGCTGTAAAATATAAAACTGAGACCAAAGCACTGCCATATCAGTACAGCTCAAACCCCAACAGTTTATGACTGTTAGCAGCACTTTGCCCTGCTCAGTGTGTGCTGCAAATGTTAGTCAGACCTGACAGTAGGCTTGCAGGTCAATGTAATATTTCTGCAGTGTAAATGCTATTTGTAATAAGTTATGACTATAATTTATTTACTAGAGGGAGGAGGAGGGGAGCAGACAAAGAGGCAGTCACTTCATCCTGCTAAAGTAAATGACCAAACTGGAATAAAATCCAGGTGCCCCTGAATCTAGTTCTTCCACTAGGTTTTCCACTAAGCTGTATTTAGCGTGACTGTGATGCTATATTTTTATAACTGCACCTCCTCAAGTGGCAGAGATGGAAGCCATGCAAATATTTCTCTCAGGAGAAGGGAAGACATCTTACTCCTCTGTCTTGCTTCCAAGAAGAATAGTAATAAGTGTGATGCTACCATTAATTGGGCTTACAACTTCATAAATACATGAAAAATAGTCACACGTCCTTCTTCTATGAGCCAGAAAGGCTAACCTTTTTATCTTGTAACATTGAATGAGAAGTCTTAAGACTAGTAAAAATAAGAGTCAATTATTTTGCCTCAGTTTCTTTGTTTTAATATAGTTGATCAGTTTGGAGCCCTGTTTTTTGGGGGTGTTTTTTCTAATTATTTTCCTTCCCTAGGAGATAGCATATGCATTTCAACAGCTTCAAGACCTGCAGGATGCATAGATTATGCTTTGTGTTATCTCCCCCAGGACAAACTGCAGCAAACTACTTACTGAGACAGTGCAAAGTTATAGCAGTAACGCACACATACAAACAGTGGGGTCACAATCCAGTATTCAAAACCTATATAAGCTTTGGGTGTGCTGGTGACTTCATGAACCTCCCTTTTAAATCAGTCAAAATAAACTAGAAAGAAAAATAATACATGCAAGCAGAATAATTTTGATCTGAAGGGAATGAAGGTGATTTGCAGCATTACAAATCATATGTTTGTTCCTAAGCACAACCTACTTAGTATTAGACAGATTGGTTTAGTGATCACAATAAGCATGAACGTATTTCTTGTAGAAAAGCACATTGCATGCAATAAATATTTTTGTTATACTAAAACAAGTTACTTAACAAATGCTTGCTGTCAATCTATGGATAATACTTGTGCTGACAGGCAGATAGAAGACTTAGCCATCATTTTGACAAGATGAATCCCAAGCTCTATTTCTTGCAAAATCGTATTTTATAGGCTTGGTAGCCTTTGTTCAGTTAAGCACATCTAGAGAGAAAAAAAGAATACATTTTTTTTTCTAATTTTGTCAATAGCAAGTCATTGTCCAGTTGCTTATTATACCTGTCTTTGTGTGATGGCCTCTAGCCCTAGCTTGCCGTAATAGGAAAAAGTAAAAAGTATGTATGCATTTATGTGAATGAGAAGTCTTGCTGCAGACTGAATCCAAATAAAGAAAAAGACTTCAGAGGTCAGGTTCCGGACAAGCTGTCATATATAAATGCTGTCCTCAGGGTCTGATTGTGATCTCACTCCCCTCTAACTTAAGACAAACTCCAATAAAGCCAGTAGTGGCTGCTGTGAGCTGCTATGAGGTCAGGCTGAAATACCATGATATTAATTATAAACAAATATTGTAGTGCTTCTGCAGCTTTCAGAAAGTGTCCTTCTCATATTTTAGTGGTGGCATTGTTACATTTGGGGTGGTTTAAGATGCAAGGGCTAATCTACACAAAAAAGAAATTCCATTTCACCATTTGCAATTTAATGGAGTACAAAGAGGCAGGGAAAACACTCTACATAAATACAGATGTCTCCACTTCTGAAGCTTTTCTGTGTTCCTGCTACTTAAATGGGGATCAAGAATGATATTGTTCTGTAGGCTTGCTCTTTGTTTACAATACCCTCTTTGAAACTAGATGTCAAAATGGGTTTCCTGGATTGGTTATTGAATTCTGCAGGCTGAGACTCCACTGTGAGCACTGGGAACCTTTGGCTTTTTCCTTAAAAATAATGTAGGCTTTGAAATTTGAAAAGCAGCTGTATTTTGCCACCACATGGAAAGGGCTTGTTTTTCTGCTCCTCTAAATTTCAAGTATAATGTTTGTACCAGGGCAAAAAAAGCCTTAGTAAAATGCTTCTCTGCCTGTACTGGTAGAATCTTATCCATCCTTTGTGTGGCCATAAATGACCAAAATACAGGGATAAGCAAAGTGGACCCAATGGTTTCATGGATTCCTGAGCTCGTGACAATGAAATATTGTATAGTTAATGTAAATTGTCAAGGATGACAGTTTAACCTCTAAACATATACACAGAGACCCTCATGTTCTTCCTCAAGCTATGCCATGTAAGTCAGCCTTGGCCGGGCGCTGCGCAACATCACATACCTCACGCTGTCTTTTCCAGGCCATCATTGCTAAACTTCTACTTTCCTTTAAAGGGTATTTAAACAGACCAACTCTTTTGCCAAACTCTTCTACTTAGGATAAGGAGGCTGCCCCCCAGTGCATTTGCCAAGGGAAATGGAGCAAATAGGTTCAATTTTAGTGTCACAAAATTTGACGCTGTTCTTGATCTGTTGTACGTAGGGATACAAGCATTTCCATGTGTGCAGTGTTGTAGACAGCTTCCTATGCTTACTGTATATGAAGAAGATGGCTTAATGACAGGCTTCCAACTTTTGCTCCAAATGTTGTGGTTATCTATTTTTTTGTTTCATTTTAGTCAGACCCCTGAAGTAATTAGCTCGCCCTGTGGGGTTTTTTGTGTGGTTTCTATCTGAATACCCATGAAGGAGTTAATTAACTTGTTTGCAGTATCTCATTAATTCATTTTTGCCTGTGAACTTAATTGCTCCTTTATTACTGATGAGTAAAATAGCTTTAGGCTCCCAATTAAAATGGACTTTGATGGATGTATAAGAGCTGGGCTTTCAGCTTGTTGAATAAGCAGTGGAATTGCCATTCTGCATCCCATTTCAGGCCAGGCTCCTTCATGGCAGTGCTTCTTGGGAACAAGTTTTTCCCAGTAACAGACTTTGGCTCAGAGCTGGAGACATTAACTTGCCCAGTGGGAGGGAAATCAAATGGGAGTTGCTGTCTGTAAACCTCTGAAGGCAGATGAAACTCAAAAAATAGGTGGACCCAGTGAAAAAAAAGCTTATTACTGAGGTGCCAGAGGAACATAAACTGTAGTTCCCTCCCATTATGAAATGGCAACTCTACTTAAGTCAGGTTCCTAGTGGTGAAGGTCTGTATTTCTTCTTATGAACATCCTGAGTTTTACTGGAGAGCAAAATTTGTTTTCAGATATTTGAGGGCATAGCAAATGTTTGTTCTTGAAATAGTTTTTCTTCCTACTGGTACATATTTGATGTGCTGGAGTGCATGCACATGAATCTGCTTTCTGGGCTTAGGTTCCTTCTAGTACAGGAGTACTTTCTTTTTAATATATTTTAAGATTAGCAGATGTCAAGCATTATAGAAGAACCAGGAATATTGGTGTTATAAAGAGAAATAGCCATATTAATTTTAAATAAGAAAAAGAAGAAAGTTGCAAATCTCTCTCTCACTTCTCCCACCCTCCCCCTTTCTATGATTCAATGTGAAGAACACACAGTTTATATTCCCAGTGGTGACTGGCTTGGACCCAATGACCTTTGCAAAAAATCCTTGCCTGCATGGAAAATGTAGTAAAACAATGTAAGCGTGCTTACTGTAGGCATGTATATTTCTTAACACAATAGGGTCCTGAGACCAACTGAAGTCTCTGGATTCTTCTGCAAGAAATGTTCCCACAGGGGAGCTATTATGATACTCCCTCTGCTGGCTCTCATTGTGCCTCCACATTTTCCTTAGGAGACCTCACTTGGGCATTGATCCACAGAGAGCAAAATTACCATGTCTTGTTTGCTTATGTGAAGAGTCAGTACAGCTCAAAGGGTGGAGACTGTTGCCACTTTGAATGGACAAGAACCAAGAACCAAAATTGTCAAGAAAAAGACGATTTGGGTAAGATGATTACAGATAGCAAGTGGAAGAGCAAAGTCAAGCACTATTTACATTCAAGCTGTTTGGAATACTTTGAGTACAATTCATTTTCATGAGAAGGAAACACTATCAGTCAGTGGTTTCTTTTCTACAAAAAGATCCAGAACTTCATAAGCTGAATTCCAGATTGTTTTTAATACTGTAACAGCTTATTTGCTTCACTCATAAAAATCTGAACTCTTTCTGACTTATCCTTAATGATGGCTTTTGGGAAGAATTTCTGTTTCCTGGAATAGTGAAGGGGGGAAATCCTGTTTGCTTTAGAAACAGCTTCTTTTTATGCTTTTCTCAAATCAGAGGGTCACAAGATGACCAGAGTCGCTGACACACAAATTATGAAAAAAAAATGATGATGGAACACAAATTTAAACCAAATAAAAGAAAAAAAAAAGAAAATAGAAATGCTGACAAGCTTGTGGCAGTACAGTCTGCTAACAATTTACCAATTTACTCTGGAATTCTCTATGAAAATTTCAATTATTGTGCAACATACAAGATCTAGCTATGACTTTGCTTTTTCCAAAGGCTGAAGAGGAGGGAAAAAGTGGCTTCCTTAGATGACACTATGGCACCTCTGTCTCTGTTTTAGCTGATTGCTTAAACACATGCTTAATAAATATGCTTAAGAGTCTGCTGACCTAAGCTTTGCTTTGCTAGCAACTTTAACAGTGAAGTAACCAAAGTTCGTTATTAATATTGCAGTCCAGCAGGACAATTGCTGTTCCTTCTCAGGAGTAACTTGTTTTGCTGCTCCAGGTAGTATCCCCTTTGACAGAAAAGGGGAGAATGTGCCTTGGAATGAAGTCAGACTCTGGTTATCTGTGCTGGTGGACCCAAACAGTGAAGTTCAGTTTTTAATTTTATGAAGGGGGAACTGAAGCAACAGGGTGTGAGAAGGAGAAGGGAAAGGAGTTGAAAGACAGCTCATATGGGTACAGGCGAGCAGAGGACACAGCAGAGACAGTCTATGGCTCTGTGTAAGCCTGATCCTTCTTGTGGCTTCTTGCTTTCTCTGGGTCCTTGTGAGGATGAAGCTGCCCAGAATTTGCACTTTGTTATGCTGGGTGTTGCTGAAAGGAACCACTACTCATGGGAACTTCAGTTTCTGGCAAGAGCTTCTTTGCCCTAATTCTGGCATCTCTGTCTGGCCTGTCATCGTTACCCCAGTGCCTATGCAAAGACTCTTAGTGGAATGGATGATGGGTCTATTTGTGGTGCCTTGGCTTCTGTTTCTTTGTAGGCACTGGCTTATATGAAGGAATCTCATTAAAAGTATCTTTTCATGAGGAAGGTATCATCTAACTTGGTCTTCAGTGAAATCAGACAGTGGTACCCAGACCGGTGAGTGCCAGGCAGCTCTGTGTCTGTGGTGAAGGACGAATGTAGCCACATACTTTTGGAAGTGCTTTTCAGGAGTCTGGAGAATAAAGAAAGCTGTGAAGCTGACAACCAAAATCTAACCCAACTGTCCTTGCCAGCCTGAACTCCACTCTTTATCAAACAAGGTTCATGATTATTGGAGCAACAAAGCTGATTTTAAGGGGGGGGGAGAGGGGGAAGAAGAGAGATAGTAAAAAGGTTGTTACACTTTCTGTTTAACTAGTATTTGAGGCTTTTGTGGGTTGTGTTTGTTGATGACTTAGTCAAGTATCTTTAGGTCTGATTATTTTTGTGGAGGATTACCTACATTTTTTTTCTTCTGTTGTGTGAGTTCCACTGTGTTCAGGGAAAGTGACTTTTCTCATAGTTCCTTCCCACCTTCTAGAGGAAATATCCTTCTCCTCTCGGTATTCCTAGTCAAGTGCCTCTCCAGCTGTATCTGATGGGTCCTTGCTGCCTTCTTTCTGTGCTGTTGTGGTATTTTTTTGCTGCTTATCTTTTACACACATGCAGCTCCAAGCAATAGCTCTCAAACCCTCCATAAGCACCGCAAGACACTTAGCACAGCTCTGCTTCTACTCCAGCCCTGCACGTGGCTTGTGTTTTGGGTGGTGACTTCTCTACTTTTGGTTATCTGTCTCATAAAGTAGCTTCAGTGCTGTTTTCACAGTGGCCCTGAATAAGAGATGGTTGCTGCACCCATCAGATTAACAGCATTGCCAGCGACGACTTCATCAAAGGGGCTCTGGGGGAAGTCCAGCAGAAAGACAAGGCCAGCCTATAGTGAAATTAAGGAACATCCTTTGTGGTGTGTCGGGCATTCGTTATTATCGCTGTAATCTTGTTTTCAAGCTTTAATGCAGCTGTTTAGACTTGAGTATCACCGTTGCTTAAATTTGCGTGTGGGCATAGACAGTGTCTATATAACCCGCCTTTATACTTACCTCAGACGTCTACAATTGCCTCCAATTTGTGTGGCTTTGGTACAAGGTCTGAGGACTCTCAAGAGGCTAGTGGGTAATCTAGGATGGCCTAAATTCCACTACAGTTAATGGCAATCTGATCGTGGGCTTCTCTAAGCACAAGCCTTATCCCTTCAAAGTAAAAGGCAGGAAAGAGACAGAATGATGGTGCAGTAAAAAACATCTCAATATGTTTGTCACAGCAAAAATGTCAAGTGATATTTTAATTTGAAAAGGAAGAAAGTGGAAACATGCAGTGTTGTAATTGTTTGGAAAATTGTTGGTTGTACTGTGAGAGAATTTTCTCACTTTTATGGTAACCTCATTTAATTGCTTTTGAAAAATGGTGTACCTTGCTAATCTGAATGGGTCTGGAGACACCAGGATCTATTCCTTTTTGTTATAAATTGGTGTCGCTTTGTGCAGGAGCTACACACTTAGTGGAGATAAAATTTGTCCCTTTGTGTCTTTTAGGGGAAAACTTCAACAACTGTATTTAAAAAATCATGTTTTCTATATTGTGTCAACCCCAGGCTTAATATTACCCTTAAACCAGTATAAAAGTTTCCTAATTGCTACTCTGATAGAATACGTTTGCAGTTTTCACTATGCTGTGGTGAAGATATTCAGCATGATGTGTTTCTTTAGCAGCACGACAGGACTTGTTGCTCCAACAGATTTGGAAAATGTGATGTTTCTCCTCTGTCTTACTACTATGACTTCTGTGTTAGTACTGCAGAGTCAAAAATCTGGTAATGGATGCATGTAGTGCCAGCATCAGATCTGGGAGGTGTTAGAACCATCACATTTCGTGGAGCTGTGAACTCCTCAGTATCTGTTTTGCACCTTGCTGCTATCGTAAAGAGGAGGAGAGTGGCTGTTTGTGAAGCTCAGCTCTCTGTGTCCTGGCCAAACCCTTTATAGAAGAGCCAATTTCCTCCCCAAATGTTTGATTGCGGTGGTGTTGCTGATGCTCCAAAGACAGCCTGGCTGCTTTTAGCTGTCAGAAAGGACCAGTCTCTGGAAATTTAATTCTGAGTTCACTTATTCCTGGGAAAGTGAGAGGCAGATTTCAATTGGCAAAACAATTCAGACCTTTAATCTTGGTCAGTTGTCCCTCATTTTCCCTTCTGAAATTCAGAAAGATTATTTAGAAAGCAAAGGACTGCAGTGAAATGGAAAATAAGCCATAGTTCGGAAAATATTTTTTAACTAGATAATGACAGTCCAGAAGGAGCTTCTGAGCTCTGAAATATTGGCCTCAGTTAAACAAGGTTGTTTTTTTTTTCCTGATAATGAATATGCTTTTTCTTGTTTTACATATTTAATTGAACCATGATGGAGAATATTAAATACAGGATATTTCAGAAATTTATCTTGTTTTGCTGGCAGTCCTGGAGCCTCTTTTGTCTTTCAATAAGTTTTGCTCTGACTAAATGTTTCTGATTACTTGGAACTGAAGATTAATTGCTGTATTCAACTTTACCCAACCACGCAAATGTTTCTGGGAAACTGACTATAAACTGGGCCATAAGCAACCAGAGTCCCATAGATTATGTCCCAGGGCCAGCTGCTAGGATATTAGAGTATGTTATGTTTTGTTGAGAGATAATACAATCTCTTTCCTGGACTTGCAGAAAATACCTGGGGAAAAATTGCTGGTGAGACAGCTCTAGGGAGACTGGGCCAGAGCTAGAAGAAACTCTGGATGGGAGATAGTCATAATTATAGAAACTTCTGCTTGCCTGATGCCTAGACTCTTTGGATCCCTGAGCACATGGAGCTCTCTTCTGCCACATGTGTTTCTGCCCAGATGTTTCTTGGTCTCAGTGACAGCTGGGTGCCTGGCACACGTGTGTTCCTCTGGCCCTGCTGGTGGGTGGCCCTGCCTGCAATGTGCCACAACTCTGCGTGCAGTGCTTTGGTGGCTGCTGCTTTTAGAACACACTGGAGGGAGAAGGAGCAATGCCCCCTTTAGGACACTGCTCCATGCTTGCAGCATGTGCCACAATTTCTTATCTGATTCTGAAAGGGAAAGATATTGCATTCCACTTCTGATCCAGGAAAGATCCTGCTGCAGGATTGCTTGAAAAGGGGACAGAAATCCTTCTCCCTGCATACCTTAGCCATGAGGACTGATAGGATGTCTCAGTCTTACTCTCTTTCCCTGGCCTAGTGGATGTAGTCTTATGCGAGGCACAATGGTTTAATTGGGAAGGAAAGACAGAGAAATATCTTCTCTCTGTTCAAACAGGCTCCAGGCTGGACACACAGGAGACTGAAATCCCTGACCTTGTGTTTCCCATTTCTGTGTGTCTTCAGCCACTTCTTTATTTAATGCATCAGAGAAGGTATAGTTGGCTATGCATTAGCAGAAAAGTTGAAGTCCCAGGCAACTTTTGGAGGAAAGGGCATAGTACGGTGTCTTCAGGGTCTGCTTTATTGACACCAAGTCAAATGGCACATGGAAAATGCCCACCTGCCCTTTCTCCTGGCTTGTTATGGAGAGTGCCAGCATCAGCCAGAGCATGTGGCAGCTACAGACTAGGGTGCCAGATGCAGGTTGTTCAGTGATCCCAGAGGTACGGGGCTTGACAGTGGTCCTGAAGTACACTTTGATACCAAAAACCGGTTTTTTTAATATAAAAAAAAAATTAAACATCTTTTTTCTTCACTGATGGGTGCGTTACTAGCAGTTTTTTAATTTCACCTGAATTTGTTTTTTTTTTTTTTTGTCCTACAGAAAGTAAAAGAAGCTCTGTCTTGAGAAGGTGTTGGCAGTGAGTTTTCTGACTCAGGGCTTCTTTCAAATGACTGTCCTGAATCTCCCATGTCAGGGCTTCCCTTTGCAAGCCTGTCTTGAGCTGTGTGCTCTGCTTGCTGTTCCTGCACTGCTGCTTGGCCCCATGCAATTGCTGCACCACACAACCATAACCTCTTCCTCTGGCAAGCAGTGGTAAAAATATTGCACGGACTAACTGTGTTTTATTTTTTTCCCCTTTTCCTCTGAAGACTCTTTAAATACCTGTGAGTTGCACAGAAAGGGTAAATCATGGTGCATCTCTGTAGTGTACCATGTCTCTGTGATGGATTCAGCAAGCCTGACATGGATCCCTTGGTATACTTGAGGGAAAAGAACATGCTAAGAAATGTCATGGGGGAGTGGAAGAAGTTGCTGTCCCAGCTGTTTCTTGCTGCTTTTCCACTGGACATTTCAGACTGATAAAAGTGGATGTGGGATAGGATGAGTGCATACATCTCAACTGTTTCTGGGTGAGCAGCTGTGGCTCAGGCAGACTTTGTCAGCAGATTGTGCCAGAGGGTTTCTTAGTGGTGACACAGCTGTGTCAGTTCAGTGGCTTCTCACCACTGAAAGGGATGTTCCTACTCTTCCCTCCCACCACACAGTTGTGGTCATTCCTCCTTGCACTGGGATTAACACCTGTTGGTTCAGTTGGCATGATGAGCAGAAAAAATATTAGCTTTTAGGGGGCTGAGTTACATTGGGTTTGTTTGTGGTTTGTTATGGGGTTTTTTTTTGTTTGGGTTTTTTTTTTTTTTCCCTGCCTCTAGGTTTGATCAGCTGAGCTGGCTCTAGGAGGCTGGTGAGCTGGGCAGCCTGTGCAGAGCCTGTGCAGAGGAGGTAGGATTGACAAGGAGGGAGGGCTGTCTCTTTAGTCAACAGTGGCTGTTAGACCAAGCTCAGCTGCGGTGGCAACCACAGCCTAATTAAACAGCCAGGGCTGTGACGTGCTCAGCATTTTCCCCTTCTCTGAATACCACAGAGCTTAGACTGAACAACACGTTGGCAATGCCAGGAAGAATTCTACCTCTGTGCACAAATTAAAACTTTCTATTTATCTCTTACTTTTATGTAACACCTATTATAATTTCTTTGGTGTATATTTTTTTCCTTTTTTTCCCATATTTTCTTAGCCACAGAGAGAAAGAAAAAAAACTTTAAAAAAAAAGAATAAAAAACCTTTCAGATGAAAATTTTATGCTTATTGATGAACTCTACTGCATTAATAGAGTATTTTTGTTTGGTTAGGAAAACATGCCTTCCAAATATTAAAATCAAAGAGCTGGTGAAGATTGCCAGTTCAGGTGGCTGTTTTTGCAAGTAAATAAATTCATGTCACTAATTTTAAACCACTTCAGATCCCACAGGTCAGAAAAGTGGAAATTATTCCTTGAATTTTCAGATGTTTGTGGAAATAATTCCCTTTATCCTACAATGAGAATTGGAGGATCTGCTCAGACATTCCTGGTGTTTTCACTGAAGGAGATGAGGGGGCTGGACTTGCCTTTGCATACGCAAAGGGCAATAAAACAAGCAGCCAAATGGTCAGAGAGGTCCCCATAAACATATCAAAGTTTAATGCTTAGTTTGCGTAGCAGGCCTCCTACGTCTGGAGAAGATGGGTTTAAGCTGGGCTGCCAGACTTGGAAGCAAGGCAGGCACAAATGCATACTTGGATTTCCAGCTCTGCTGAGAGGGCAGCAACAAACAGGGGAAGGAAGTGGACCAGAAAACGGGTAGCATTTTAAAAGCTGGTTTGTGAGCATTTGGTATGTGAATGTACATCAGCACACACAGAAAAGGGAAGATGTGCACTGTTTGGTTTGTTTCTTTCTTTTTTTCTTTCCTTTCTGCAGCTCTGTCACTTAACAGAGAACACCAGGGCCTCAAACAAGCAACAGCTCCTGCCATTGATGCCTATAATAGGACTGTGCTGGTAATAAATTATAGCAATGAGCTTGTTAGCAGAGTCCAGGCCTTAAACACTTGCTTAGTTACCGTAACTATAGCTCCAGATCATCAAAGTGCTCGAGGCCACGCAGTGCCTGTGACAGGAGAGCTTCCCTAACCCAAGCTCTGCCAGGGGAAGGGGCAGAATTTTCATCTCTCTGCCTTACAGGGCTGTTAGCAAAAAGACTCAACAGCTCTGCTACACAGTTGAGTAGTGACAACATTTTTACCCTTTTTTTTTTTTTTTTGTCTTTTACTGTATTATTTGACCTCCTGTTAAGATGTGTACTGAGTAGTTGTATATAGGAAAATCTGCCTGAACCTATTCTGCAGTTAGAGAAGAGCTTATCTTCAGTCTTCCATGAAAAGTCTTAGATGAAAGAGAAGATGGGAGCTTGTTTCACTCAATATTAATCAAAGTAATATAATATGTATTTACTTTTCTCAGTTACAGGCCTGAAATGGGAGGCTCTAGAGAAAACATTTTTTTCCCTTTGTGTTTTTTCTTTTTGCTTTATTTTTTTTTCTCTGACAATCTTATTTTAATGCTGCCTGCTATTTACGCATAAAGGAAGGGAAAAGAGAGAATGACAGCATGAAGCACTGTGGCCCAGGCTTAGAGCAACAAAAGCTGAGGAAATTCAGCAGCAGGTTCACAGTTTCAGGCTGCTGCACGCAGGCCAGGAGGAAGAGGCAGAGGAAGCAGTAACTCATAGCTGCATCTGCTGGCCCAGTACAGCCAAGGGCTCCTTTGCTGTTAATGTCTCAGTGTGTGTACACTTAGTGATTAAGTCTGGCCTCATCTGTCTGGCTCCAAAACTTCAGCCATGTCTGGTGCACTTCTGATGTGGGGTAGAGCCAGAAAAACTGCCCGAGGGGGAAAAATCAAGAGCCAGGTAGGGACCCTATGCCTTCATGTCTGCAGCTTCAACATCACTGCTGCTTTGCCCAGGTCATAGCGTGGCTGCTCTCAGAGGGGTGCCAGGGGCTTCTGTGGCCCCCTTAGCGTGTGGCCTTTGCAGCATGGAGCATGGTGAGGGAGTTGCCCTCCATGGGCTTGAGAAGAGGAGGAAAAAATTTGCACAGCTCTTGCTGAAAGTAGGGGACGGCAGGGAGTGCCTATGACATTGGGAGGTTTGGTGTCAGAGAATGGGGCAGGCAGTGCAGGGATGTCCCTGGGAGAGGCCCAGAGCAACTGAGGGATGTAGGGGCCTCAAAAGGTTATGGGGTGGGAAGGCAGCAGCTTGTTGTACAGCTCCATTTGGGGTGACATATCAAGTGCGTTGCTTTTGAATGGGTAAAACCAATCACTGAACTTGGCCGTGTTTGGAGAGAGATGTCTGACCATCTGTGTGCTTAATTACTTTCCTTTTCTCATGTAGGATCTGGTCCAAGCTCCAGTGAAGTCAGAAGAACCTTGTTGACTTAATGGATTGTGCCATTTAGGGCCAGGATATTTTTCTCACAAATATTGTACAATTTGGGTGGTGGGCAGGAGTGCAATTGGCCAACTCTGCTTCCTTTCCTTGCACTTAATTTTGATCAGTAAAAATTTTGTTCTTTTTAGAAATTATCTTTTTAAAATGGTAATGTTTGTTTTTGCAAAAGTATACTTACTTTTTAGAGAACTTCTAATGATTGAATGAAAAAAGACAATATGGATAATTTTTTGTGGTTGTACATTTCTAATTTATTATTTTTTCCTGTGTCCCTTTGAAGAAGCTAGAAGAGAAGGAATGAGAGGAGTAATTATAAACTTTTTTCAGTAAGAGGCTTTTGAAATTTAGTGTCTTGAATATCCCAAAGAAAAAAAAAAATCAGTTTATACAGAGTGTCGCCAGCTTCTTCCCTTTGACCTAAGTAGAGTTCATAGGAATTCTAGGCAATCACCCAGGAGGAGGAAGAATCATAGAATGATTTGGGTTGGAAAGGTCACCTAGTCCAACCCCCCTGCAATGAACAGGGACTTCATTAGATCAAAGCCCTATCCAGCCTGATCATAAACGTTTTCAGGGATGGGGCATCTGCCACCTCTCTGGGCAACCTGTTTCACCACCATCACTGCAAAAGAATTCTTCCTTCTATCTAGTCTGAGTCTACCATGTTTTAGTTTAAAAGCATTAACCCTTGTCCTGTAGCAACAGGCCCTGCTAAAAAGTTCCTTTTTTTTATAAACTGCCATTATGTACTGGAAGGATGCAATAAAGTCACCCCAGAGCCTTCTCTTCTCCAGGTGGAGCAACCCCAACTCTCTCAACCTTTTCTGATAAGAAGGGGTGCTCCATCCCTCTGATCATCTTTGTGATCCTTCTCTGGAGTTGCTCCACCAGGTCCATGTCCTTCCTGTTCTGGGGGCCTCAGAGCTGAATGCAGGTGGGGTTTCATGAGAGCAGAGCTGAGGATCAGAATCCCCTCCATGGCCCTGGTGCCCATGCTGCTTTGGATGCAGCCCCAGAGCATGTTTGGCTTTCTGGGCTGTCAGTACAAATTGCTGGGTCATGTCCAGCCTCTTATCCACTGGCTTCCCCAAGTCCTTCTCAGCAGGGCTGCTCTTGATCTGCTAATCCCCCAGCATGGATTCATACAGGGGGGTTGCCCCAATCCAGGTGCAGCACCTTGCACTTGACCTTGTTGAACCCCCTGACATTCCAATGACCCCACATCTCGGACTTGTCCTTGTCTCTCTGGATAGCACCCCATCCCTCAGGCATGTCAACAGCACAAGGGAGCTTCAGTTTGTTCAGTTCTCCAATTAATTTGAAATTTGTGGAGCAAAAATATTCTCAATTTGTTAGCATCCACCTCAAATTCAGCAGATCACTGTCAGTAGGGCAGCTCAGAACTGGAAGATTACTGAACTGGAAATACGGTTCAGAGAAAAGGTGCAGTATTTCAGAGAGTGGGGCTGATGTGTCTGTGAGCACATACAAAGATGCTAAAGAAGGCTACAGGTAGATATCAAGGTCTTATTCACTCCTAAAATCGGCTAGCCTGTCAAGCTTCCGGTTTTCCATTTAAACCAATATTTATACAGAATGAAAATATTCACACTATAAAATTTTTAATATGTAAACCTCAGTATCCTCCTAATTATTCAGTCAGCTGTTTGGATGTGTGCACTGACAGCGACAGTATGAAGGAACAGTGGCTCAAGTGTTTTTTAGTGTGAAGGGTGT
Organism: Climacteris rufus; assembly: GCA_013398175.1. Lineage (NCBI taxonomy): Eukaryota > Metazoa > Chordata > Aves > Passeriformes > Climacteridae > Climacteris > Climacteris rufus. The sequence continues at coordinate 58,684 of VZRZ01003590.1, forward strand.
TTTTATCTGTGTTAGCAACTGTTCACTAGGCAGCAAGCCCTTAATAATAAATATTTTTTTTAATCCTGATTTTGTTTTATTTTTTCTCATTTCCTTATTTCGACAGCTTGCCCATCATCTTCATGCCAGTCCTGGCTAGCCTCATCTGAGGGATCAGAGACAGTCAAAACTGTCCAGCTTCTGGGTGGATTTTTTTTCTACTGCATGGCTTTGTTTTTAGGATTTTTTAAAATTTATTTCTAGAAGGAGCCCTTCTTTGCACAGAATCCCTGACACCTTTAATGGATTTACAGAGCAGCACCAAACAGGTTTTTAATGTGTTGCAAAAATGCAGCCACCTCTGAGGAAGGTGTTGTTTTTACAGTTTGGGACAAAGTGTAAGACAAAAATATCTGCCTGAACTCAGAACATGGAGCACTGGGAGGTGAATTTCTAGGATGTTAAGTTGCTGGAGTTAGAGAGGATTTAGCAGGGCTCTGTGTATTTGGGTATTACCTGGTCTTATCTGAGAGATGGCATCTCCTTGATCCCTTTTCCCACGTTATAAAATGGGATATAGGTCTGGGAAACAGTATACAATCTGGGTCAGAAAGCAATTTTCTCCCTTGGTGGTTCCCTCTAAAATACTCATATGATTGAAAATTATTGATCCTTTTGATGAGGTGTTTCGGAAGAGCTGAGCATACAACTGCAGGCCCATTCCCAGCAAAGCACAATGAAATTTCAGTGTGCAGAAGGCTGTGCTGGTGCTGAGGTAATGAGGGACCCCACAGCTGTGTTACTCCAAGGTTTCTCACAGTAATTTTCCATGAAGCTATGGAAAAATATTTATCCTTCCTTCTATAAACATGTCTGTAAGAGATTTAAGGGAAGGCGTGCATGCAGACATAAAGAGAAAAAAGTCCCCTTACATAGCCATAATTAACAAAATGTCTATGTTTTGATATTCTAGGAGGTTTCAAGAAAACCTGTGTTTTCTGTCACCCATTCCATTTTGGTGTGTAATTAGACATTATATGTAGTAGAGAGGTCTCAGGTTCTTGCCCCCTCTGTGGCAATCCATGTGCTGGGAGGACTATTTTCTGGGATAGTATAGATGGAAGAAACTGTACTGATTTCATGTTCCTCAGTAAGTCTGGGGTATACCATGTGAAAAGAAGTGCTTACGAGGCAGACCCACCTCTCTCTTTGTTCTCTCCTTGCTTATGCATATCTGGATTTCTTGCCTCTCCTCCCAGGGCTGGCCTTCTGGCAATTCCCAATGCACGAAATCAGTGAGCTTACATTGCAGCAAGGCCCTTTATAATAGTGAGACTGGTGCTTTTATCTGCAGTAATGTCTCCCCAGCATCTTGCCAGCATGCACAGTAAGGTAAAAGGGATAGCTGAGCACATGGACACCCTCAAATGGAAAGTTGTGTTTATGTGGTTGTGGTTATGGTCCGACAGTAACCAGCTTTGCATTCCTGGGCTTACACAAGAGATGTGTCTGAGTTTTCTGAGCCTGCCAGTTCACTCAACATTATTTCAACAAAAGGTCTTTGATTAGGTCGCAGAATGCAAGATAAGAAAGGAGTCCTTTGACCAGGCACTGTTTCTCTTGTTGATTCATAGATGTAGGACATAAAAGGAGGGGCACAGATGACTTTTCTGTGGGAGAAAGGATCTGAACAGTCTTTCTGAGTCTAAGTGGGGATGAGCGGACCATTACTGGATCAAATATTTCTTCAGGCCCAATCAAATAGGCAGGGATGTTATTTCTCTCTGCAATGGTTGGGTTTCCGTAAAAACAAGCCAAAAAACCAAACCAGCCAACTACACAAAAAAAATCCAGCCCTCCTCCTCCTCTAAAACATCAACCAAACCTGTTGTGTAGAGCCAGTCAGCCCTATAAAATCAGTTTTGTGAAGAATCATGCCACTTTGAAATTAGTTCCTGATCTGCAGTTGAAATGAAAACTACCATTTTCAAGAGTTCCTCCCTTGCCATCGTTTTCCCTAGATTTTAAATTCCAAATTTTTTCTGTTATGTGTTTGAGACAGTGTCAATGCCAAACACATTATAATTTGACTTAGAATAGGAATGGTATTTCAATCAACAGATAAATTGGAATCATGACAGGATTCCTACCAAACACACACACACGAACTAATTCAGCTATTCTGTGCTCATGTTGTAGGCAATAGTATAAGAATAAGAAGAAAGGTCATACAGTGGGATTTTAAATGACATTTCTTAAGTTTCTTCAATTAGATTTTAAATACTTGTTCCAATGAGGCTTTCCCTACCATTTATTTAATTTTAAGAAGAAATTGTTGTTTTATCAAATCAGACATTTGGAAAGCTCTTCTGACCATTAGTCATCTGCTGGGTTTTTTCCCTTTTATGCTTTTGGAAAATGCAGGTTGCAGGGCTTTTTTTGCTCCCCCCCCCCCTTTTTAAAATGTACGTGTTCGGTTTTGAGGTTCTTTTTGACTAAAACATCAAATATAGGAGGAGGAGGAGGCCACTGGGCCTTGTCTTGATTCCTGCTTGAAACTTTTAGCATATAAATGGGGATATCATGGGTTGCAAGCACATTCTGCTGTGAACTGCTGTGTTATGCAGGCCAGAGGGAATTGGCTGTTTCTGTAAGAGAAGAATTATGCCTTCGATGTTATAAAGATATTGGCCTTGGTAAGGAAGCTCAGGTGATGGAATGCTATCCCACTCCAAGCTAAGTTATTCTCCTGTTGCTTGGTGGGTTATGAAGAACTGCTGGTTTTAGTGGGACTGTAAAGTACAGGGAGCTGTAAAGCACCTTGTGAAATCATGGGCTTCTGTAGGACAGAGATCCCATTGCCACCTGCATATTTTACATATCATGTCCAAAATCTTGCAGTGTAATTATTATAGGGGGAAAAAACTATGTTCTGCCTGCTATAGGAATTCCCTTTTTGCCTGAGTACATTTGAAGGCAGTGGTATCTAGGATCATCGTTCTCCCTTACATACTCCCTTATGCCTGATACCTCTGGCTTACCAGAACTTGGCAGAGCTGACTAATGTTGATTCCAAGTTATGACATGTAACTAAGCTGGGGATCTTACTGCCACAAGGAATCAACAAACCTCAAGGCTTTAGGAGGATCCTGGAAAGAAAGAGAAGCTCATTTGTGTGCAAGTAGATGAATAAGAACATCCATAATTATGTGAAGAAGGTACTGGCCTGTCATACACAATACCTGCTTCTTTTTCTAGATTACTATCACTCCTCTTTTATCCCTTCCTGCTTTACTTTTCCCCTGCTCCTCCTTCCTCTAGCATAACATAGTGCTTCAGTCTGCATATGTTTTAATTTGTTCAACAGCTATACAATACAAACAAAATTCCTTCTGGTTCTCATTGTAATATGAAGAACTAGTCAATTCCTGTGACCCATATATAAAATTAATTCAGAGGGAGTTGTTTTCAGGAAAGTAATCAAACTGCATGTTTGGCTAGCAGCAGAAGGTGACTGATTTAAGTAGGACAGTTGAAGTCATTCCTCTCTTCTTATGGGATTTACACCCATGTAACTGGGGAATGTGTTGAGCCCTGTGCCTTACTGTCTGCTACTTCTAGTAGCCCTTCACTGTTATATTTGCTAAACCTTATTTAAATATTGACCCTGTCAAGTTGGGAAGAAACAGAAAAGAGAACTTCAAGAATGAGACAAAATATGATGTAATAATACTAAAATAAACATGGTACAGGAAAGGCAGGAAAGTCAAGTTCAGTGAAAGCTGTAGAACGAGCTGAAAATCTTTGGGTGGAAGGTTTTTTCCAACGGAAAATGCTGATTCATCCAGCCCTTTGCGAAAGGTGTTAATTTTAAATAAACCTTATTTAGAAGGAGTGATTGAAAACCACTTCCATAACATTATGGTCTACCTTTGAAGGTTTGAAATTACTGCAATTTTGTCTTTGATATAATTCAGGCTGTTTTGAAATTTTGATTAGCTGGGAATGTCAATTTCTGTTTAGCTTTTGCTCTTTTTAATAATGGATTTCTTAATTAGAGGTGTTTAATTTCTTTCTTTCTTTTTTTTTAATAGAAATGCTGTTTTTTCCCATAAAGGAAAAAAAAAAAGTTAGGTTATTCAAGTCAGTTGTAAGAAGAGGGTAGCTAAGCAAGAGCAACCTGAAGGGAAAAGTGTACAAAGAGTAGAGAAAATCTTGTACAGTGGTACCTACAGCAGTACCTGATCTTGAACCAGGGGTTTGAGTGGCAGGATCTCCAGGGCATGCAGCACTGGGTTGTACATAAACAGACTGGTGGAAGGTATTTTGGTGAGACCTTAATCCTGCATGGTGGCCAGCAAAGTCTGTCACTGGGTTTCAACAGGAAGTACCCAAGCTTCCCTTTCCTTGAGACTTTCTTCATCTCAGCTTGCCATTTGAAAACCACGAGTGCCCCTCTCCATGGCATAGGATTGCAAACTTGCTTTCTTGCTTGTTGTCTGGACTCTTCAAAGCTTGAAAGAATCTAGCTGGGCCCATCTGCCTGTGTTACTGGGTTTTGTATGTTGTAAATTCATGCTCCTGTGGGGCTCACCCTGTAATTTCTTACAACTCATTTCTTTGCCCATCCTGGAGCTCTGCTAGAATGCTCCTTACTTCCTTACTGCCAGGACAAAATGGGTCTTGAAGGCCAGAGTAGGAAAGCAGGATGAAAAGCAGCATGTTTTTGTAGGCTGGCTTTTAGTCAGATGAAAACCAGGCCCTTTCCCTTTAAGATATGAGTATGAGCAACTAAGGAGGACCTGGGTGGGTGGCAGGGCTCACACTCTGTAAGACTTTGCTTGGGGAAACGGAACCAGAGAGAAACAGTAATTACCAGCTACACATAACTCCTGAAGCCTGTTTAAATGGCCCTAAAGGAAGTAAAAAACAAAAAAATGTGCGTGTTCTAAGTATTCGCTCTATGAGGCTTGAAGCTTGGCAAAGTAACTATTTCCCAAGTCTTTCTTCAAAAATAGTAGGACTTTTAAATTATTATTTTACAGAAACATTATTGCATCAATCAGAGTACGGACTCTGTCATCAATTTCTCCACTTAATGGAAACAATTTTGGCTAATTGCCCAGGATAGGCAAAACTGAGAGTTCATATGATGCTGTATTGCTTCCATGACACATGGAGCCTACAGAGCTCTAAGTCCAGTTGACACGAATCAAAAGACATTTGTATATTAGCTCCTTAGTCAAAAGAACATAGGTGCAATGTTTTGCAGCTTTGATTTGTATCTTCCAAGTCAGGAAGGAGGTTTTAGCCATAGTAACCCTCTGTAACCACTCTCCTGGAAGAAGCAGCATATAATGGTGGTGTTAGATGGAGAAATGGGGACAGTTTAGCTTGTGGCAAGGACTATGATGCTGCAGCTTTGCCAGTAATGGTTTGCTGTGATGTGTTGGGCTGTGAACTGTGGCAACTCACCTGTTATTTCAGGAGCAGCAGAGCTGTCCTGGCAGGAAGGGTGAAAATCTCTGGTGTAGGTGTGGGAGGGAAACCTGGGGAACTACTGCAGAAGTTGCAGGGTAAGCCTTTTCCCTGGATGAATCAGTGCTCGCCAAGAGACACAGGTTCAGCAGCTACCTGGAGACACAAACACATGCCTTTATTGCTGTAATGGGGAGCAGCATAGAGACTGTGTGGACATGACCCATGTCTGTGCCAGCACTGCTGCTGACCTGTCCTCAAATTACCCTTAGAAATAAGCATGAAAAAATGTACAGAGGCCTGTGTTCCTGAGCGCTCTCTCTGGGAGGGAAACAAAACATGCCTTTTAGAAATAAAAGCAGAAAAGAAGATCTGATAGCACAGTATGCTGAGCCCAGCATTCCTGCTTCTTACAGGGACAATATTTTATGATGATGCCTGTTGTATAGGAAGATGAGGGGATACACTAGTAGGATGATTATATCTGATTTGCTGTCACTTAGCATATGAAAAGCTTGCTAAAAATTGGGAGGGTAGTAGGAATGAGTGATGATATTTAGAAGAACCTGCTGAGCCACCTTTGTGACTACAACATTGTTACAAGGGAGAGGCAAAACCCAGATGCTGTGACCAACCTCTCCTCTGCAGCAACAAACAGCTTCAAGGTGGGTGAACAGATATTCCCCAGGTTCCTGGGGCAATCCTGGAGCAGTCTAATGCAGATTTGATGTCAACCAGGGCTTAACCACCGTCAGAAAGTATATTAAAGATGTTCTTCTGCCACTCATGTTTAGACCGTGAAAACATAATTTAAAAAATATGTCAGTCGGTACATTTAGTTAATGCTGGTTAAAAAGATTCAGTCTGTCTAAAACAATGAGACTATACATATGCAGTTTTGAAAATTTATTGAATATGATTAGTCCCCTTTTGATAAAAGCTATAATGTATATGCAAAATTTTGCTACTCGCAAAACAGAGACTAGTAAAAATAAAGCTATTTTCCCATTGGAGCTGTGGCCTAAAACTGCATAGAGATTATTGGTATTTTAGTAGTGGTAGATGATTTCAACTGCCTCCTTAACCCTTTTCAGACCTGGTTTGTTTTGTTCCTGGCTTAGCCAGCCTGTGAATAACCCAGTATGAGGTGCAGTATGGGCACCTTCCCAGGAGCCAGAAGGAAGGCTAAGAAGGTGGCATACAGGAACCAGGCCAGCGCAGCAGTCCTGGCTGAGCATTCAGGTTAGCGTTCCTCTTTCATAAGCATGAGTTTTAATGATGAGTTAAACGAGCTTGCTTGTTTAATTGTGCGATGCTTTTGGCTTTGGTAGTGAATCGCCCTCAGTGTGCATCCATGGGTGCTGGCAAGGCCTGTGGAGTGTGGGGAGCTCCTGGCAGGGTGCTGGGCATGTGTGTGCCCAGGGTTGTGCCTGCAGCTGTGGGTTCTGGGGACCCAGCACCCTGGAGGTGTTGGTACATCTCCAGGGTTTTGTACGATTTGCCATGCACCATTCTGCATCACTGGGGTCCTGTCCTGTCCCTGCGCTTTCCACCTGGATGGGTGGCACTGGCTGCGGGGGACAGATGCTGCTGCTTCAATTTGTCTTTGTTTTTTTCTCCCTCTCTAGATGTAAACGTTTTTATACCTGCTAAAATTAAGTACAGTTAAAAGATGAAGGGGCCCCGGAAAGCTGGTAAGCTTGTTCTCTGTGTAGCTCTGAGAACTCCCAAGCTTCGGTAAACAGCATCAATGTCTTTTTTTTTTTTGTGGGTATCTAGGACAGTCTTACCTGGGTAACAGAGGATGGGGAGGGGATGCATGTATATACATGGCTAGAGGGCTGGCTGGCTGGAGAGTTAAGAAAAGAGAAATGGTGTCCCATCTGGCTTAAATATTTACATAGTTTTTGTTGAGTAGGAGAAAAATATTTGAGTTCAGTTGATCCAAACACAAACGATGTGTTTCTTCAATTCTATGGGGTGAGGCACTCCTTCAGCTGAGCCCCTTTTCCCTCCTACCTATATTTTCTGCTGAAATAGTTCCTCTGCTGTTTCAACACTAGCTCTGTGTCCTTAATTTTGCTATCAGTTTTGACTGCCTTCAAACTGACCCTGTTGTCCGTGTAGGCAGAAACCAGAAGTTTTGAAAACCGTGTGTTTGTGTACCTGTCTTGCTTCCACTCCTGCAATACACATGCCTCCATCCCAACCCCATATTTTTATTGCTATTAGATTCTTAAGGAAGGGGACATTCACTGTATGTAAGGATTATGAGCAAATTGCTTCTGTGCACTGTTTTTTTAAATTCTTGGTACTCAGAAACCTATTTTATCTGCATGTGCAATAAACGGCAGAAGTCCTTGTAGATGTATATACTGTAGGTTTTTGCCAGCTAAAGAATAATGTTAAATTTCTCCAGGGCTTTCCCTGTGAGTCTTCTGCCTTCATCCCTTCCCCACACTCCTTTTTCTCCTTGCTTTCAGGAGTGCTGGTGAAGAATCCAGCATAAACTCAGCTGCTCTCACTTTCATTTGAGCTCCTCCTCCAAATGGGATGTCTGTTGTGGTCATGGTTAGGACTTGGAAGATGCCTGATCTTAACAGGCTAGTGCTTTCTGCGCTTCTGTTACCTCAGCATGTGCAGCCCTGGCAGTGTTAAGGTCTGTTCAGGCATGTCAGTCCACCAAAGCCTGAGGTTAAACAGACGTGGCTGGCTTTTGGCTTAATCTAAAGGTAAAGAAAAAACACAGAGCTATTAGTTGGCTTTTTGATATATTTCAAAGAAAAATATCCCTGATTTCAAGTTATACTATAAATGTTTTGGCCCTAACTTTTGAATGGTTGATAGAAATGGGTGCTTTTGTTAGAGAAACTACAATGGACAGCAGGTCATACACAAACAACAGATTTTAGAGAGCTTCCCTTGTTCCCAGGAAATAGAAATTCCCTGCCCCTACTAGAAAGAAGCATGTCTTGGCAAGAAAAGAAGATTTTCAGAATCCTTGAGCTGCCTCAGCCTTGCAGGATGAGGTTGTAATGTGGTGACTTCAGTGGTAGACCTGGGTGGAAACGCTTCCCAGCCCCACTCTTCTCCCGCTCCCGTGTCAGGTTTTGCTACTCCCTTGTCTGCGCCAGTCAGCAGCCAGTCAGTGTGATGGTGTTGATGGTGAGTGACCTGCACAGAAACACCCTGAATTAAATCATCCCCAGCCCCTAGGTCTGCAGGAGGGAGGAAAGGGCAAAGACCTGCAATGCAGAAAGGGAACTGGCCCACCACTGCAGATGCAGGGGTGTAATGGTTTGCAAAGCCAGCTGCTCTCTCTGTGGCGTGTGCCCCTTCTCCCCAGTGTGGAGGGGGAAGGGTTCCTGGTCTCCCAGGAGGTCTACCAAGGTCTGGGTAAACAGCAAGGCTATCTCCTGTCCTTATTCTTTTTGCTGTTGGAAGTGTAGTGTTATGGTGACATTTTCTGAAGAGTCAATAAAAAGAGAATACACAAACATTGGGGTGAAGTGCTGAAGGCTGTGTGATGCTGCCATTCTGCGTTGGCTGATCCCATGCTGTTAGCCCACCCTTGTCTTCATTTACCTGGAACACAATTGAGTCCAGTGTGGAGCTGAGCAAAAAAAGAATAGCCAGAGGTTCTTGGAGGCAGAGCAATGAAGAATCTGGCTAAGAACAGTGAACTAACTGCAACAAAAATGTGTTTGGCAGATATATCCTTTCTGTTTACCAATATTATGCAAACTTTTTTTTTTAACCAGTTTTTCATCTTGCTCACTGAATGGTTAGAGGGAGCATAGCTGAGTCTGGAGAGTACTTGTACATTATTTGAATATTTTTTATTTGTTTTACCTCTGTTGGTTGGTTGCAATGAGCTGTATTTTTTTTTACTTTTTTTTTCCCTCTTCATTTTTAGATATCAGCCTTGGGAATTCCCAACCACAAGAAACTTTTATATTAGCTCTGCAAATGCTTTCAATGCAAATTGCTATGCCAGTTTTTTAGCATATCTTCATTAATAGATATATGTTTGCACAAGAACCTTGGTGTTACCCATGTCTATGAACCTTCTGGAAAATGGAACTAAATTGTTATGAATATTTGCAGTAAGCTTATGAAGAGAAACCTTGAACGCTGTGAATTTGTAGGGATTTCTTGAATGAATACCTGTAAATACTTTTCCTTTCCTGTGCTGTACTATTTCCTCCAATATGCAAGCAGCTGGGAAAAGCAACACCCGTGTGTTTTCAAAAATGAGAGCTTCATCACCTATCACAGGAAAGGAAATATTTTCATGAGCTGAAAATAATAGTCTTTGAACTTTCACTGCAGGGTGAGGGGAATTCTGGACGATTGAGCTCAGATGCTTGTGGAGAGATGAAGGGTGAAAAGCAGGGTGAATCCTTCCTGTTCCACATCAGCACTTGCTGGAAATAAAACCTCTCTGCACTGGAAAAACAAGAGTAGAGTCTAGAGCATATGTGATTGTCCCACAGCAAAGAGCAGTGTGGAGCTGGTCTGGCAGTAAGGCCTCTCCCTGTTTTGTTTAGTGATGGAGATGGTCTGTGAGAGCCCTTTGGTAGGGTAGTGGGTCCTGGTTACTGTTGCACCTTCCTGAATGGACACAGTTCACCTGGGAAAGCTCCTGTCCTTATTGGGCATTTTCTGAAATAAGAGTGTTCCAAGTTCCTGCATGCAGCCCTATTTGTTCATAAAGCCCTGCTGCAGAGATGTCTATTGCAGCAGCCCTTTTGTCTCCATCAAGATAGGAAAATTCCATATAATTACTGAAGGCTGTTTACATATTACATGTGGCTGTCCCTTAAAATTTGTCTCATCACATATGTGACACACTCTGTCTATGCTTGAACTGTTTGTTTGTTTTGACTAGCCCTCATTTACCTGAAAAAAAATTCTTTTTCTAGTTTGGGTTTTGCTTGTGTTTTTTGTTTTCTTTTTAATTTAATGTCTTGGTATTTTAGAAATTCTTGAGTAGTCTTTGAAGGTAGTTTCATGTTGAGGCAAGTGTAATCCCTTTCTGCAAGAGGGGAGGCACCTTTGACCGTTTTTTAAATTTTTTTTCAGAGGCACAGGGTTTTCAGAAAATATATGCATATCTACCAGTCAGTTGCTTTTTAGCTTTTGTTTTGTATCTTGCTGTTCAAGTCTCATCAGAAAGGATGTTGTGTTGTCTGCCATGTCTGTGGTTTTGCCCTGTGTTTGTAGAGAGTGTATGTATTTACTATTTTGGTGAAATATATGCCTGTCCATTATTATGTTATACAAATGGGTTTTATCTGTTCAGCCCATGTTGCTTGATTCCAAATGCATGATTTGTCCTGAGGAAATAATTTAATTCTGGCAGTACCTCCTGGTTTTCGTTCTGACAGGCCTTATCAGATAGCAAAGACTTTGAAATTTGCATGTCTCTTCCTTTTTGTCTGTTACTTCTAGCACAGGTAGAAGTAACATTGAGCCTATGTGTGACCTGATATGTATGAAAATCTTGTATACCCTCCAGAAATTTTTGGAGTTGCTACCAATAAGTCTTACAACCTATTCTCTTGTGGTTTATGGTCATTTTTTACTTGAATGGTTTCACTTTCTTATGTGCTTAAGACAGATGAACAAGATCTGCTGTTAGATTAATTGAAACGGGAATATAGAAATACATGCTGTGATTGTCAGGGTGGCTCCTAGATGATGCTTTTGGTCTTTCCAGACCAAGCCCATGATATACATGCACAGCTGGCCCCTACATGTGGTCCAGGTCCATTCATGCAGGAACTAAAACAGCATTTCAAAGCAGGACTATAGACGTCAGACATTAGGCTGTTGAGTTATCCAAAGCAAAGGAGATACATCCTATATTACTACAAAAGGACCTATTGAAAATTTGTCTGCTGTGGGTTATAGCTTTTGCACTCTGCCACATTTTTGGTACTCCTATATGTGTTGTTATGTAATAGACTACACTGAGACTTGTCAAAGCGGAAATTTTGAATTTATAGCATCAGTATTTCTCAGTCATGGCATTAAAGTGATTTCTTTAACAGACCACATCTGAAGTGTGCTAAGATAAGTACTTTGGTGTTTGGAGAACTGCTAGGGTAGCTTGGACCACTGAATGTAGGGTAATGTCTAGAAACAGAGAATACTGCTTTCAGGAAAGGTTTGATAACAAAAGGCAGTTCATGCAGATGCAGTAATAAATGCTAGATAGCTTTGGCCTATCTTTTCATGTTTCATGTCAAACTTAAATGTCAAACTGGGTGTCAGAACTAAGTGGCCTCCTGTGAATATATGAAATCAGAAACTTAAGGATCTATATAATACACACCAGCAAAGAACCCAAATACAAGCCAAGAAGATTGTGACATTGCTCTACACTGGAAAAAGACAGAAGGTCAGATCCTGTTGAAGCATTGATGAGCAATACCTGCTATAGATTCCAGAAGGACCAGGGAGTGGAAGCTTGAAGGAGCCTTTGTAAAAGTTCAGGTGCACTCCAGAAGCATCTTCAACTAGGGAAATGTAGAAAGCATCACATGCAAAAGGTCTTCATCAGCCATTGCTGGGAAGTGCTTTGTTAATATCATTGGTGCAAAACAGATGATTTGTGAGAACACCAAATCTCAAAAGTCAAACTGTTCTGTAGTGATGAGGACAGAAATGAGGTAATTCTGAACAGGACTGCTCAGAAAGCTATAAATAAGCCTGAAATATATGAACATCCTGAAAGCTATGTTCCAAGAGGGTGAGGTAGCTCACATCAAACAGAGTGTAACCAGAAGAAAAAGTATAAACATAAGCTGTTTTCTGTGGGAACAAACACAGAAGAAAGCAGGAAAAGATAAATGAAAAGGAAGTTCCAGGGAGAAAAAAATTCTGCTGTACTGAAAAATGCTCCAAGTACAGGGCCACCTGCGTTGACTGTAGCAGATGCTCTCATTATTGAAAAGTTCGTAAGCATATGTACACAAAAAAAATCCCCAACAAACCCTGTACAAGATCTTTATTGTAGAGTTGGAGCACTATATGAAATAGTTGTAAACCTGAATCTAACACCAGCATGGGGCAGCTGCACACAGACAGGAAACTAGGTTGTGTGGTGAGGGCATTATCAGTAAAGTCATTGCACTGTTAAATGGAAGAATGCGAAGATATAATCAAGCACTGCAAATATTAGTTGATATTTGCCAATGAAAAACTCAGGGCAGACACCAAGGGAAGGTGCAGTTAGTACTGGTGTTGCTACTCACCAACATTAATAAATTCATAACACTTGTGACATGTATTGGACAGACAAGTGATTCATATAATAGAGACACAAAGAACTCTAAAAATCTAGTCTGAGCAGACATATATTCTGGTAACCCTACAGCAAAACTGCTGAAAGATTATCAAAAAGTTTTTGAAGGTCTGAGATTTCTTCCAGGCACTCTGCACCTGGAAATAGATTAAAGAATTTAGCTGCTCTAGTGCTTGCCCCACAGAGTAATTGCTGTATGAGGAGGAAAAAATGTGAGATGTAGAGAAATTGAGGGGAGGAGGGAAGGTAACACTGCCAGTTGTAAAGTCTGCACAGGCAATCAGCATATGGTCATCATGGAAAGACAGCTGAGTTGTAGTTTTGAAAAGCTGAGTGTGACTGAGAAACCAGTGGCAAAAATGAAAAGCAGCCATCTGTGACACTGCTGGCTGAGGGTACTGGCAAGTGCATGCAGAAAACATCTACCTTCCTGTATTTGGGACACTGGCAAGTAAATGGAGATGGTTGAGGATGGCATTTAAGATCAAAGCTAAAATGAAGATTATCAGGGCTGCCAATAAGATATTTTAACATACAGGATCTGTTCCCAATAATACTTTTGTGGACTGATACAGAGACCAATTCCAGAGGAGTAGAAACTGTGTCAAATCACAACCTGAAACTCATCAACCTCTTGGAAACTGGAAAATTACTCCATGGCAGAATGGCAGTAAGACAAAACAGTGTTTCTCTGCAATAATATGTTTAGGTTTCAGTTTCCAGTTTGTGATGTCCTGACCCCAGTAGTGCCAGTTCCATGGTAGATACCCACAGTGAATTGGTATTTAATACCTCCTTGATCAATTTAAGCTCTTACCAGTTCTGAGGTTCTTCCTGAGAGTATTTATTTCTAGCTTCTCAGGAGCCACTTGGAGATCTGGATGAAAACATGTATCATGGGATATTTTCCAGAGTTATTGCACCCATAGGCAGTGGCACAGCCATCACTTACATAAATGTGCTGGTGACCCTGCAGTTTTCTCTGGAAGTTATACCAAACATGATGCCAGTGAGATACTTCTTGAGATGTTCTTTAAAAGGTTATTTAGTTGCTTTATGTGACATCATTCTGATTACCAGAGCTAAGAGTCAATCATGTTGAAAAGGGATTTTGTTAGTAAGCTGGGGGGTGTTTTCCTGGGCCAGAAATGTGAATTTGGGGTACAGGGATGTTGAACCATTTGCTTCCTGTGGCTTTTAAATCTTCATGTTTCTATTTTGACAGCTGTCTCTGCCCTCTATAATGCTACATTCATCTATATGAAGGCAGTCTATTGTAATATAAACATAATGATTATAGGAAACATAAGCACCTGAGGAAACTTTGACATTAGGCCTCGTGAATTTTAACGAGGAAATGTCTCCTCTGAACTGGGCAACTCTGTGCTTTCTGTAAAGTGCTGCTGAAAAAGTCTGTTGGGAAATATCTGTTTCCTGCCTTAGCCTTGTGAATGGGAACATGCTTGAGAAACAGCCCTGTGTGCCCATCTCCCACCTCTGTTTGCAGCGGTCAGTATGGTCCTGCAGCTGCCACTGTCAGATCTGCTCTAACGAACTGCAGGCTCCTACTCTGACAAGTCTAGCTGCAGATCTGCTTGTCTGCCCAGCTTTAGAAAAAGAGGGAAGACATTTGAGCAAAAAATGACAAGAAAACGGTTTACTAAAGCTTCTGACAGTAACCCCACAAGTCTTTCAGTGACAGCAGTGTTTCAAATAAAGTGTAGACTCTATAAAAGAGAGTGATGACTATATGATTACCAACATGGTGTAAAAAAGAGCTTGTAGTAAGAAATTGTGCAACTAAGACTGTGAGATCTCTGGCCTGATAGAGAGTAAGCCAAGCCAGATATGGGCCAGTGTGTGGGCAGTGACTGGAAGGAATTGTGGAACAAGCCACTCAGTGCAGACAGATGTGTAAGAAGGGGATGGATATAGGGGAGGAGTTTGCCATGTCTCCCAGAGTTATCTCAATGAACAATAAGTCCAAGATAATATCATCTGAAAGCAGCTGGATCAGTCAGTAGAGAGCAGAAAATATGTAAGAAAGATATAGTGAAGCAATGGATTAAAATGCTAGCGATGTCATATTCTGGTCATAATAACCCCAGTTAGCCAATACCTGATGAGCAGTTGTAAAGCATGATGCAATGAAGCCAAGGGAAAAAAGATAAAGAAGTACACAGAGTTTTTCAAAGCCCTTGGAGACCTTTTCACCTGAAGCCATATGAATTGCCTCATTGTTGGCAGTTACTGTTTGGATTTTGAGAAATCGGTTGAATTGTTAGATGTTGTTATTGTATCTGTAGAGGGTGGATCATAAAATCATAGAATGGCTAAAGTTGAAACACAGGGACACTTTTCAGTAGACCAGGTTACTCAGAGCTCCATCCAACCTGGTCCTGAACACCCCCAGGGATGCGGCATCCATAGCTTCTCTGGACAACATATTTCAGTGCCTCACCACACTCACAGCAAATAATTTTTTCCTGATATCTAATGTAAACCTACTCTCTTTTGGTTTTGATTCATTTCCCCTTGTCCTGTCTCCCCGTATGCTCTTGTAAAAAGGTCCTCTCCATCTTTCTTAGACTCCTTTTGGATACTGTAAGGTTTCAATTAGGTCACCCCTAATCATGTCACACTGTCTTTTGGGCTGAACAAACCCAATTCTCTCAGTCTTACCTCGTAGATCACTGATGCTTTCAGGTAATGTGGTGTTCCAGACTTTGATTTTCCATTGCTGGACTCCACTGTGCTGGTGTTGAGTTTCAGCAATTTACTTGGCAAAGAGAAATCAGTCATAACGTTATTGTCACTCTACAACCATTCCAGTGGTAGGATTAAACCTGCATTTTAGGCTGCTAAGGTTCATCTAGACAAAGGTGCAGCAAGGGAAGAAAACAGATGGAAAGCTTCTCTTGCCCATAAAAAGTGCTTGAAGAAAATATAAGAATATCATGCTGCAAAAACTGATGTCAAGCTGTGCTTGGACTTTGGTGCCTATTACTCAGGCTCGCAACAACTGAGAAATAATTGTGTCTTAGTGCTATGTAGAGTCTACTTAGACAAATATTCCCAGGCTCTATACGGGTGGTTCCCTATGAACATCATTATTTATTTAGCCTTTGACTCCTAAATGATTAGCTTTTAAGGACCAATCTGGTTTTTCATGCCTCCATGTGCAATATGTAGTGGTTTGCAGAGGGTGAAGTGGGAGGGTGTAGGGGAGAAACTGTTGTTTTGCTAATTTCGCTTACAAGACTAGTGATAAAAGAAACTTGAAAAATATGATGTGGACCCACTGGTGAAAGTGGAACAGGCCTCTCAGAGCAGAATTCCAAGAGTTCTGGGCCTCACAGGGATATGCATTTAGTGGGCAATCAAAACTTGTGGAAGTTTTTTTTCTTCCATCCTTCAAACTGGAATGTGTAGTATTTCTGTTTATACATGTTAGTAGTCCTCTTGAGTTCAGAGACAGCCCACATATGTAGCCATTCCCAAGAACAAATACTCTGGGTTGAGGTTGCTTTTCGTACTGCTTTGCTCTGTTAGATAAGGGGAGTTTTCATCCAAGTGCTCACTAAGAACACACACTGCTCAGGTAATGGCCAGTCCTTGCAAGTGTCTTTCCAGGCTGAAGTAGGCAGCCCATGAAGTTTACTTGGTCCCAGTGACTTGTCACTTTACTTATGAAGCTATTTTGGCCTTTTCTTTCCTTTTATGATTTTTTGTGGCCGAGGGAGGAGGTGGGGGTTGCCCTTCTCTTTTATTTCTTCCCTGTTGTGAAGAGAGACTTGCTTATCTGTTGTTTCCAGTTTATTAAGGACCATGTGCTGAGGAGTTGCTGTAAAATTATGTGAGCAGGGAAGGAAGGTGCACTCACCACAGTGACAAATGATAAGGTGCGAGCTGCAGTAGTAGTTTGAGCTCAGGACAGGGAGGCAGCAAGTCCTGACAACTTTCTCACACTCTTTCCCTCTGAGGCACTGAGCAAGCTGCATCCCTGCCTCAGTTTCTCTATCTTTAAAAACTTGACAGCAACATGGTTATGTTAGTTTGATTCCCCCAAAAGGGTTTGAGTGAATTAATTAATTATTATATTTTAATTTTTTTAAATTTTGAAGATGAAAAATACACTTTAGATTTAGTCTAGGACCAAACACACTTATTAATGAGAATATTATTCTAGAAGTTCAACACAGTATGCAACATAAATAAGTGCATTTATACTGGTGCAGTTAGTTCATATTTATGGGGGGTTTTTCAGCTCATAAATTTGCAGTGAATGCAAAGATGGAAAAGAGAATAAGGGCTTGTAGTAGAACAGAGCAGAATGCATGTTATGAACTAATGTAACAAGTAATTTTGCCACCATAAAACCATCTTCAGGCAGCTGCAAGGATTTTCATGTACTGGAGCTGGAACAGGAGAAAAGGAACAGATCTTGGTAGATTTGCTGCTATAATAATAGCAATAATCCGTTTTCCCTTCCAGGCAAAGCCACAGGGCTAGACCTTGCTTGTTGTGATGTTTAGTCACCTTTGCACTTTATCTTACCTGTAAATCTCAGGCTGGGAATCAAATTGCAGCCCTCCTCAGCAGGTTAAGTCACTGTGATCCACCTTCTATTGTTAAGGAGTCATTGCTAAACCAAATGCAGGAGGAAAATTACCTGTCCTGGGGTAAAAAGCAGAAAGGCATTGCTGTCCTTCCACCTTGGGGAACCTGAAGGCAATGAATCAGTAGAACTCTGATTTTATTTTAATTTTGTTTATATCTTTGGGAACAAAACTTGGGGTTTTTGTTGTTTTGTTTTGTTTGTTTTTTTCCTCCCCCCTGCTTTCACAACAATATTTTTTTGCGTGTCTGATGTATGGTCTTAAACCGTGACTTCTGTGCTTTCCTTTGAGTTAATATTTAATTCCTTCTTAAACATTAACTGTAGCTAGAGTTGCTTTTGTAAAAGAGGACTGCTGTGCTAATAATACTAATCATTTCCTTTAAAAAGGCTGGGAACAATATGGAGCACTGTACATGTCTGAAAAGTAAACTGTCTTTTAATGGCACATGTTACTGTTTCACAACACAAATATTTTTTGCTGTTTCTTCTGATGTTTACAAATTGTTTCTGCTCAAACTGCCTATGAATATACTGTGGTGCGCCCATATCTTGTTCTTGGTTCACAACTTTAGCTGTGAAGTAAAGCTGTAAGATGGAGATCAATGTCCTCTTACTCTCACCAGTTCATGTGGTATTAAGTGCAAGTCAAATATAAATATATACGT
Source organism: Climacteris rufus (assembly GCA_013398175.1). NCBI lineage: Eukaryota > Metazoa > Chordata > Aves > Passeriformes > Climacteridae > Climacteris > Climacteris rufus. Next base: position 76,739 of record VZRZ01003590.1, read on the forward strand.
AGCTATAGCTACCAGATGAATGACAGTTGGCACAAATATTTCTCAACCACAGACATCAGGAAGAGATTTTTTTCCAAAGTTATCAGACACCAAAGACTGCATGGTCCAGTTCATATTAGTTATTTCTGCAGAGGTGTCTGTATTGCTATGGTACCCTAAGTTGTCTCACAAACCCTCCCCTATGGGCTTTCAGAGCCTGTGGCTAAGGGCAGCAGAGGCTAGAAGAAGAGAAGGCTCCATTTCCAGATGCTAAGGGCAGGTACAGCTCTGCAGATGGAAGCAGGGAAGGTATTTTATGCTGGAGGTGTCTGCCCCATGAAGTCAAACCCATGCAGGGAGCCTTATGGTGAAGAGGGAGATTGGCAGATTTAATGGTATTTGGGGCTTCTGTTGCTATGAAGTAGAGTTAATAGGGTTAGAGGCAGCGTCCATGGCACCCAGACCCAGCTAATGGTAGCTGTGTTGGGTGCTGCTGGCAGAACAAGGTTTGAAACCATCCCTGTTGACATAACTGCTTTGCACTTGGGCACCAAAGCTTTGGGCCCTGATGGCAGTGCTATGAGAGGTGCCAGAACCAGTGCTTGATGCTGTTGCAGATTCTCAGGCCTTGTGTCCCATGCATGCTGCTGCCACCAACATACCTGACTGAGCCAGGGGAGCAGCAGCATGGCACCAGAGAAGGCACTGAGGACTGAAGGAGTGCTGCCAGGGTGGACAAAGAGAAAGATGCAGTGTCGTGACAAAAATTTCAAGGTAACTGCTCTTCCTTTTGTCAAGAAAGTGGTGTTTATACTGCAGTCACATGTCCTTGCTGAATGCTGACAAGAAATGCTTAGACTCCACCAGGGCATCCCCTAGGAAGTTCTTAAACCCACGTATTTTGGGTTATTTCTCCTCTAGGGAATGATGAAAAGTCTCATTAGTGCTGCAGTCCCAGAGACCTCCTGACTGCCCTTGAATGTCCCTCCCTGCACCATCAGCAAGGAGAGCTGTTTTTCTGTGAGGAAGAATGGGACCCCTGCCTCTGTTTGTGAGTAGTTGAGAGAGGAGAGTGCCTCCTGCACCTCTCCTGCAGGAGGCACTGAGGAGGTGGAGGTGTGAGGCAGGAAGCGGGGGGTGATGGTTAGCCAGAAGAAAGAGAAGTCCTTTCTGGGCATGCATGGCTGATATGGCTCTGCTCCTCTTGCTGATGCTGTTCTGAGTACAGTTAGCACAGGCTTTCAACCCTCCACTCAGGCAATTAACTTCTAGATACCTTTTCTGCAGGGCAGGAATTGTCCTAATTATTTTGCGGTTCTGGCAAAATCAATTTTTGTTGTTATTCCCCTCACATTTGCATAGTAAGCCATGCTGACCAGTCAGCAGCTCTGCAGAAAGCATCCCAGAAATGCTGCCCCTCCAGTTCTGCCAGCCTGGGTGACTACCAGTTTCTCTCCTTGGATGTGCTGGCCCCACTGAACTCCACTGTGCTCTTCCTCATCCTTCAACAGCTCTAGGAACAGAAGAGATATTGGAGCAAAGGGCTGATTTGGGAGTTTGGTACATATTGTTTTGCAGGATAAGTGTGAACAAAAAGCGGGGTCATTAGGTATTTCAAAAAAGGGAGAAGGTTGAAACTTCTTTCTTCAAAAAAGCCCTGAAGCTCAGACACTGCTCTGCACTCTCCCTCCTCCTACTACCTTATGAAAACTATACCAGTCCGACAAGATCCTTTACTCTTCAGCTTTTGCTTCCGGAGAAAAAAGAGACATGCAGAATCGGGAAGGACATCTTGGGTTAATGACTCTAGGAACTCCTGTCTCAGCAGGCAGGTTGCATTTGAGCCATCCTTTTCTTAAATTCATGAAGCTTCTTCTAAAAACAAAGTAGGTTTGTTTTTTTGGAGCCAAAACCCTATAAGGAAGCCAGGTCACCAGTGCAGTGATTAGTACCTTTCTTCTAATTCTTAACACCACCACCCAACATCCAGTTGACATCAAATGTCAGCATTGTCCTGCAGTTTTCTGTGCCTGACAGAGGTAGCACTGCTATCTCTCAGCTTCCAGGAGATGTTCCACTGCACATCCAGCTGAACTGGGTGCCTGGGTGCCCTTTGCTCTCCATGCCTGCTGCCTGGCCAAGCTGGCTCTGTGCCTGACCTCACTTGCGTGTTGCTGCCTCTGCCAGCTCCCTGGCCCAACAGGCTTCCCCTTGGCTCACACCAACCTGGTGTGCAGGGCAACGAGGACATGGAAATGTTCTTGGTGAGGAGATGGGCACAAGAAAGCTTCACAAAAAGGAGTAGTACTCACAAGTAGTAGTACTACTACAACTACTTGTTGTAGTACTACTACTACAAGTAGTAGTAGCTTCACAAAAAGGAGTAGTACTCACAAGATACCAAGGCTGCTTTACCTATTAGACAAGGCCTATGCAGTATGTGCAGAGCTGAAGTGAGATAAAAATAGGCAAAATCAAGGTGAAAATAAGGGCAGATGGACTAAAACTCGGCCTTGGGGAAGAGAGGGCAGAATGTTATTTATCTAGAAAGGACAAGAAGCACAACAAAAGGCTGAAGGGCAGCACAGTGAAATTGGTAGCCAAGGAGAAGGATTTTGACTGTTAAACCTCTATGTTCTTGCACTGACAGATACGTTGCTACCATACAGTGAGCCCTGTTTGTGTTAGGCAGCAGGTATGAGATGACTGTGCGCCGTGCAATGCCAAAGTATAAACTTCTTTCTTTCTTTGTATAAAAGCTCCAAGGATATCCCAAACACAAGACCCTGCATTACCGATTTCTCTGTTTAGTCTGTGTGCTATAATTTAATCTAATATGACAAAATATTTGTAAGCACACATTTGGTTTGTAATGTGTGTGTTTTACTGCTGATCTGAAGCAGAATTAGCATCCTGCTTCTGATGCTCTTTCCTTGAAAGAAAGAAAAAAACCTTCCTCTCCACTCCTGACCTGATCTTTTGCTAATCTATGGCGATCAAGTTTTACAACCCAGGGTCACACTAATCCTCAGTGGTCATGTAGTTACTATAGTTTCGCTGATAGAACAAGGTTTGCACACTGCAAAGCAATGCAAGGTCTGTTTCTGGCCAAAGTAAATCTGAATGTCTGGACAGACCCAGCTCTGACCTCTCAGTCTCCTTTGTAAATAGATTCGGTGACTCTTTGAACCAAGAAACGCCCCTTTCCCTGTCATTCAGTTCTTCCTTCTTTGCTTACATCCTTCTTGGGGAGATTTAACATGGTTCTGGACTCAATGTGAGTTTGGAGATGGCAGTTGCATGGGGGAGGGCAGGGAGAGAGGGAGCATTTTCTCAGATTTTGTCCCTTGTTTCATAAAAATTTGTGTAGCTATTGACTTGCAGATAAAGTAATCTTCTTAGGACAAAGGTTACAGTAAAACTGCAAAATCCATGTTACTGGCAAACTTTATAGACTATGGGTGCAGATATTGGTAGTTCAGTACTGTCTTAAAAGCTCAGCCTCTAGTTTTCTTACTTTCTAGTAAACCTTAACACACCTCAGACTCACCCTGTGTCAGATCGGAATAATGGCAATTTTTACTTACTTTATAAATCACCAGTGAGTCTTAGAAGACAGGATAATACCATATTGATTAGTGTGGGGCAAGGCAAGATAAAGCTCAGATTCTTATCTGCTGGGCTTATCTAACTAGCAGGTATGCTTATGAGTCTGTTTGCTTTATGCTTGTGAAGAGGAAAACTCCCTCAAAAAGTGTGATATTGCTTACAAAAATGCTGTCATGACTCTTCTGGTGACAGACTAATTTATTAGAAGCATGTATATCTCCTACAGTTCACTTTAAGTTGTTGATTTCTCAATCCACTGCTTTAAATTAAGCTTAAATGTAAATTCATTGGTACAGACTGCACTGATAAAATAAATATTCTCAACTGGTGTGCAACTTCTCTGTGTGCCTGTTACCCACAGGAAGAAGAGCTTAGGGGCTTGGTGTAGAGCAAGGCACTAGTGATATGATGCATGGCTACTTAATGTGAAGGTCCTGCTCAGTGCTGGGCAGGATTTTGTCACATGCATGTTCCTACCCTCTGTCTCTGCCCTAGGACCTGCAGAGGGGGAAGCTGGGCAATGCCTCCTCCTGTTTTGTTTGCCCTGCAGCTGGAGAATGTCCTTCTCCAGAAACGTCAGTCCGTGTCAAACAGCTTTCAGCAACTCTAAATTTGCTAATGTCATTAATTTACTTTAAATGCATTTCCCCTATCAGAATCTCTGCCCTTAGTCAGTGGGATAGAGCTGGTCTCCTTTTGAGTTTGAAATGTGGAAACCTTTCTTCTCACTTGCCCGACGAGCTCTGAGCAGCTGAGCTCTACATTGGATGTAGCAAATGCAGTTTGATATCTCCAGCAGACTGTCTCCTCTCTGTTGTGTATCTCATCCTGTAAACTCTCTCTCAACCTGGAGGCAAAAGCTGAAATGTCACAAAGGAGGCAGCTGCTTCTTCCTAAAACACCTGTGAGTCAGTTCCCAGTGGGCATGAAGATGAAGATAACCTAGAAGACTTGCAGGGGCAGGTTTCATTCATCACCTCACAGTTCCTTGCTAATCTGTTTTAATCCTCCCAGACACTTTTTTCCTCAGTCTTAAAAAACAATTCAAGCTTCTTGTCAGTAAAGAGGACTGTGCTGACCACTGGATACAGGAGGAAGTTAGGGTTTAGGAACATCTGATCTGAATCTTAAACTGGCATGCATTTAAGGTATCTGTGAGCTTTGATTTCAGTGAATAATGACAGGTCCTCTTATTTCCATTATTGTGAAAGCAGCTACTGACACTGCACATTGGACACCTGACTACAAACTAGTGTTGTTTTATGTTGTCTCCTTGGTGATGCAGTTACCTTTCAGTAATAATTACACAACATTAACCATGTTACAGAGATAAATTGCTGAATTATTTTTAATTTCTCTGGAAAATTGTCCCAGATGCAACATAAGTATGCTGTTTGTCTGAGAGAAGAAAGGAGCTTCTACACAGAGATTCTGCTCCCCCTTGCTTTTTTTTTTTTTTTTTTTTTTTTTTTATACATTTTTTC